>JAYESA010000001.1:160957791-161235291 GCA_036927795.1 Iris macrosiphon
AAGAAGAGTAGGAGGCTAAGGAGGGGGCACCTCAAACTTTTGACACATTTCATTTCTTTAAATTAAAAGAAAAAAAATCCTTATGAAGAAGGAAAAGTAAACATTTTCTTTTGAACTAATTAGAATTTAGATCCTCGATTTTATACCTCTAACTTGTCTATTTTTTGTTATTTGATTTATTTTTTCTTTATATCCTCCCTCCCTTCCTCCCATGCAAACAGTAAAACCATCATATATAGTAGGGAAGGTAAAATGATAATAAAAAATATAAAAAACTCAGGATCTAAACTCTCAAATTGGACATGTCAGGACTCAAATTCTAAGCTGATATAAATCCAGGATGTAAACTCTAATTAGCTGTAAACCCCCTGATTTTTCAAAAATTTTAAATTTGAATTTTACACAATTTTCTGGAATTTTCTGAGAATTTTCTGTAATTAAAATCAGGATTTTAAATATTAAATATTTTTTAATAGATAATATTAAAATATTATGGAAATAATATTTTTTGGTGTAAAATGAAAAACTGGACTTAGGATAATTTTTCTGGAATTTATCGGACCCCGGACCTATTTTTAAATCACATAAAGCAAATTATTTATTTACTAAATAATTATTTAATTAATTATCTATTCATATTTATTTTTATTTTATTTTTTTTAATTTCCCTGACCCGGCCCAGCCCAAGCCCGCGGCCCAGAACCCGGCCCAGTCCCCGCCTTAGCGGGTCGGGTCGGATCCGCCCAACCGAACCCGACCCGCCGTCCGACCCGCTTCCCTCACCTACGATCAGCCCCGCGTTTTCCGGCACGCTCCGCCTCGCTCGGCCACGCAACCACCCCGCCCGCGTCGCCCGGCGCACGACGCCACCCCCTCCGCCTCTTCCGGCCGACCCCCTCTCTCCTCCAGCCTATTTAATCCCCCACCGCCGTTGCCGAAACCCTAAACGCCTCTCCCCTCTTCCCTCGACGGTCACCTCCCAGCCACTCGACGCCGCCGAGCCCCCGCTGCGAGCCGCCCCGTCGTCAGCCACCGTCGAACCTCTCCCCTCTTCCTCGTCGGCCCCATCATCCTCCCAGCGCTGCCCCACAGAACCACCCACACGACTCCCCTCGACCACCGGCCCGGACTCGCTCCGCTCGACGGAACCCTAGACGCAGAACGACCCCTCCGCCCTGCTCTACCCTGCTCTGCCCTAGCCGTCGTCGATCCGTCCCCGGCCGTCTCCGCCCTCCTCCGGCGTATCCCCTAACCTAACCCTAACCCTAGGTCCCTGGCATGTCGGACACGGCCGGACACAGGACACTGTGTTGTGTCAAAGCCGACACACGGACACAGAATTCTCGAGTTTTTGAGTCCAGTTCAGGTACTCGTATCTCACTCCTCGTAGCTCTGATTTCGATTCCGTAAATTGTGTTGCGAAGCCTGTATGACCCTCTCGGTGTCCGGACAAACTGCTCGGGGCATCGCGTCCTGTGGTGATCGCACACCGCGATCCAAAAACAGGAAAAGCAACGACCCGATTCACCCCGAAACTGGGTACGTCCCGCCAAATGGGACGACTTGGTCGCGCGCGGTCTTCACAGATACGTGCGCGTCGTCGATACGGACGTGTGGGATTTTGCAGAAGTCGATTCGGGTGTGCGTGCACACCGGGATCAACGCGTATCCGCGGACATTGTCCCGTATCCGACTTTTCTGAATCTCGCTGTAACTTTGTGTACACACGTCGGATTGAAACGAAACTTACGTCATCGGACTCGTAGCGATACGCTGGTCCTGTGAGCCAAGTTTGGTTCGATTCTGAGGACGTTGACGAAATCGCGTGTCGTGGGCCCCACAAGCCCCACTCGACGGGCGATTTTGTGATCGGCTCATCGGAATCCAATTCTGGAAGTTCCGTTGGGTTCGTATTATCGTTCCTGACCTGTTGACACTAAGTTTGGTGAATTTGGAGACCTTTGACCCTGACACGTTTTTTGGTGCAAAGCGGGCCCACATGTGGACCCCGTTTTGATCCGAAATTGTCATTTTTGCCCTTGTCTCCAAATTGGACTCAAGGACAGACGTTTTTAGCTGATTGATATTTTCTGGATCTGATGGTGATGTTTGTTTCAGCAACCGGGGTACCGCCTGCAATTTCAGCTGAAGTCAGAGCAGTAGTTGGAACCAGAACCACAGGCAAGTGTACCTCGCCAAAACTTGCAGCTTTGCAACCTATTTCCTGGACTTAGTTATGCATCAGTGGACAAGTGTACCTTGCCAAACCTTGCAGCGTGCTACTTATTTCCTTGACTTAATTTAGCATCAGTGGGCAAGTAAAGCTTGCCAATTCTCAGTAATTCCTGCTAAAGTATTTTACTTGATTTCTGTAGATTCATATGTAAACTTGTTTAACTGCTCAACCCAGGACACCTGACACTATTCATGTGACGAAATTGCCTGAGATATACCTGGTGATTCCGTATAGGATACATATTCATGACATTTATAATTTACATGCTTAGATTCTATCCTGACTCATTGCATTAGTTCGATCTTGCGTGACTTGTACCTGAGATTCTCTGGAACTGTGACGTGAGATTACATGGGGTGGGGAGAGTATTATCATATCAAGGCTGAATATAATATAAATACTGTTATCTGGCGGTGTCTTAGACTCTGATACAGAGCTTTGGTACCTTACTGGCCCTTCGAGAAAATACTGCTATGGCTTCTTCGACACTGATCCTGTAGTAGTCTCAGCCTGAGTATGACTAAAACTCTCACTTGAATATCACTTAGCTGGTTTACATATTTACCCTGCTGTTCATTATTTCTGTACTGCATTTATTTGGCTTGTATTATCTGTACCTTGTTATGTCCCCTGAGGACCTGGAATGGACTATGTCCCCAGGTATAGCCGCAGAGATCTACCCCGAGGTGTACGGTACAGGAGCACTCCTTGGAGCAGAACCCGGAACCGAGGACGAGATAGTGGCCGAAGACTTCTCCTGAGCACCGGCTTCATTCACTCAGTATTTCCATTTCCAGTATTTTATTTTCTGTCTATTTCCTTAATGTAACAGACTGATTCTCGGATTGTTTCCCGAGATAATCTTATTTGAGATTTGTTTAGTTATTCTATTGCATTATTTCTGCATTAATCTGTGTTTATTCTGTGGATGAGATTAGAAATACCTGAGACTTGTAACATCTTACTGTTAGACTACAGCTTAAGCATGCCCTGATGGATCCATTAAATTGGGTTGTCCATCGGTGCGTGCTGCTGGCCATTGCCGCGCATCCAGTCCCTCGGCATTTTGGGACTGGGGCGTGACATGATTTTTGTGGTGGCCCATGCAGGTCAACGACTAAATTGTTCGATTTCAACTTAGGGACCGAACAGGCCTGCAATAAGAATAGGATAAGTTTTTAGGATCTCATCCACTTGCTTGAATCATTTTTTTTTATATCTGTATCGTACTCGAACTAATTTTGACTTGCATCCTGCCTTGATTCCTGTGCGCCTCTTATTGTTTATTTTGGATGCAGGAAAATAGACCCACAAGAGTGCAACGAGACTCCCGCCGGAACACCACAAGCTACAGGTGTCACCTATGACGACAAAGTGACACCAGTCGGAGGAGTTCCACCAACTCAACAGAGCCAGCAGGCAGGTCAACCTACCTCCCGATTCCGGCGTGATGACATCCCACCTCCGTCGCAGTTCGTTCCACCAGCGCCCGTATTCCCACAAGGACAGCCGATTGACGGGCAACAAATATTCCAAATGATCTACGCGATGATGCAAGCCCAACAAATCCAACACGAGGCTCAGCGTCGCGAGGCTGATTACTTGAGGAGCAGCATCGTAACTGCACTGGAGCAGGTCAACCTACCAGCTCGACGGCCTTCGACGGGCTCTATCACTGACTTCCGCCAACTGAAGCCCCGCACTTTTTCTGGCAAGGAGGAGCCCACAGAAGTTCATGAGTGGCTCACCAACATACAACATCAACTGGAAGCAGCAGAGCTACCACGGGAACGTTGGATGATTGCCGTCAGAATACAATTGACGGACAATGCTCATCACTGGTGGCTATCCGAAGAGAGACGACTCGGACCAGACCGAGTCACTTGGGAGGAGTTCTCCAGACTCTTCCAAGAGATGTACATTCCAGCTATCGCACGATCAGAACTTCGGGACAAGTTCAATCGCCTCACTCAGGATGCTATGACGGTGGAAGAATACAACGCGGAATTCATTCGTCTGAGCCGCTTCGCCCTAACCCTGATCCCGACAGAGGAAGAGAAGGCCGAGAAATTCTTCGACGGACTGAACTTCGAGCTACAGAGACTGATCGGATCCGTTGCAACTACCTCTTACTCAGACGTCCTTGATGCAGTCCGACGCATGGAACGCGTCACCAGGAGAGAGTCTCGCCTAAAGCGGCCTTCCACATCCGCACCAACCAGAGAAGCACAAGAGGAGTCTGCAAAGCGTCAACAAATAAACCCACCACCAAGAGCAGCACCAAGAACCTCATTCCTTCCTACTTGTTACTTCTGCGGCAAGATAGGCCATGTCGAGAAGGAGTGTAGACGTAAATTCGGACTATGCTTAGGCTGCGGATCCAGACAGCATGCAGTGAGAGACTGCCCTGAGCGTAGAGAAAGAGCACCAAGGGTGAACCAGCAAGCTCCACCAGCGCCTCAAACAGCACCCTACCAGCCAGCCCAGCAGCAGCAGAGGAATCCACCACAAGGACGAGGACAAGCTTATGCGATGACTGTGGAGGACGCTGATGCGCGTAAGTGATTCGTAGTTATCCGTTTCTAGTCTTGTTTTAGCTCGTGCCTATTGGTTCGTGACCTCAGCCTCAACCTAGTAACTTGCAACTTGTTAATAATAACCTAGTTTTCTAAAGTTGAAGATCTTACTTTAACTAGATTTTCTTTGGAAAGTGGATAACTTTCATTTTTAGGGAAACGGTATTTCCCTAAGTATCTTGTGATGTGTTTCGAATAATACTTACAACCGTGTAATCTCTGCTGACAGGTTATTCTTTGATTGCGAGGACGCAATCCTCTTAAGGGGGGTAGATTGTAAACCCCCTGATTTTTCAAAAATTTTAAATTTGGATTTTACACAATTTTCTGAAATTTTCTGGGAATTTTCTGTAATTAAAATCAGGGTTTTAAATATTAAATGATTGTTAATAGATAATAGATAATATTAAAATATTATGGAAATAATATTTTTGGGTGTAAAATGAAAAACTAGACTTAGGATAATTTTTCTGGAATTTATCGGGCCCCGGACCTATTTTTAAATCACATAAAGCAAATTATTTATTTACTAAATAATTATTTAATTAATTATCTATTAATATTTATTATTTTTTTTATTTTTTTAATTTCCCTGACCCGGCCCAGACCAAGCCCGCGGCCCAGAACCCGGCCCAGTCCCCGCCTTAGCGGGTCGGGTCGGATCCGCCCAACCGAACCCGACCCGCCGCCCGACCCGCTTCCCTCACCCACGATCAGCCCCGCGTTTTCCGGCACGCTCCGCCTCGCTAGGCCACGCAACCACCCGCCCGCGTCGCCCGGCGCACGACGCCACCCCCTCCGCCTCTTCCGGCCGACCCCCTCTCTCCTCCAGCCTATTTAATCCCCTACCACCGTTGCCGAAACCCTAAACGCCTCTCCCCTCTTCCCTCGACGGTCACCTCCCCGCCACTCGACGCCGCCGAGTCCCCGCTGCGCGTCGCCCCGTCGTCAGCCACCGTCGAACCTCTCCCCTCTTCCTCGTCGGCCCCATCATCCTTGTAAACCCCCAGATTTTGCAAAAATTTTAATTTGGGATTTTTCGCAATTTTCTGGAATTTTCTGGGAATTTTTTGTAATTAAAATTAGGATTTTTAATTATTAAATGATTTTTATTTGTTAATAAATAATACTAAAATATTATGGAAATAATATTTTTGGATGTAAAATGGAAAACTGGACTTAGGGTAATTTTTCTGAAATTTATTGGGCCTCAGACCTATTTTTAAATGCCTAAAAACTATTTATTTATTTATTTATTTATTTTCTTGTTATTTATTATTATTATTATTATTATTATTATTATTATTATTATTATTATTATTTTACTTCCAGCCCAACAGCCCGGCCCGGCCCATTGGGCCCGAGCCCGGCCCAGCCCCCTCGCGGGTCGGGTCGGATCCGCCAGACCCGCCCGACCGCGACCCGCAACCCACTGACCCGGTCACCCCAACTCTCGCGTGACCGCCTCCGGCGCCGATTCTTCCGCCGGACACCCCGCTTCGCCGGCCCTCGCCCCACGTAGCCCCCTCCTCCGCCTCTTCCGGCCTCTCCCTCTCCTCCCCTTCACCTATAAATACCCCTCGGTTCTCCTTCTCCGGCCACTCCCTCACCCACTCCGCCGCCGGCCACCTCGCCGCCGTGCCGACAGCCTCGCCCAACCGCCTCCCTCCAGCCTTGCCGCCTTCCACCATCTCCGCCGACGGCAGCCCAGGCCCCCTCCCCGATTCTTCAGCCGCTGCCGACCGCCCCGAGCCCGCCTCAAGCAGCCGCCGCCTCCGCCAGCAACGCCCCGAGCCCGTCTCCGACCGCCCCAGCCGACGCCCAGCAGCCGACGAGCCGCCCCCAAGCCCCCTCCGGCGCTCCTCCGGCCGGGCCACCGCCGGAAGTCTCCAGAAACCCTAAAACCCTAATTTTCCAATTCGTCGTGTCGTGTCGGACACGACACGGACACGAAAATTCCCTGTTTCTCGAGCCCTGTTCAGGTACTCATATCTTTCTACTCGCTGCCCCCGTTTTTAATTCCGTAAATTACGTTGCGAAGCCTGTATGACCCTCTCGGTGCTCGGACAAACCGCTCGGGGCATCGCGTCCTGTGGTGATCGCACACCGCGATCCAAAAACAGGAAAAACCAGACCCTGTTTCACCCCGGAACTGAGTACGTCCCGCCAAACGGGACGACTTGGTCGCGTGCGGTCTTCACAGATATGTGCGCACCGTCGATACGGACGTGTGAGAATTCGCGGAAGCTGATTCGGGTGTGCGTGCACACCGGAATCAACGCGTATCCGCGGACATCGCCCCGTATCCGACTTTTCTGCAATTCGCCCTAACTTCTTGTACACTCGTCGGATCGAGACGAAACTTGCGCCATCGGACTCATAGCGATACGCTGGTCCTATGGGTCAAGTTTGGTTCGATTCTGAGAACGTTGACGAAATCGCGTGTCGTGGGCCCCCACAGGCCCCGCTCGACGGGCGATTTTGTGATCGGCTCATCGGAATCCAATTCTGAGAGTTCTGTTGGGTTCGTATCAGCGTTCCTGACCTGTTGACACTAAGTTTGGTGATTTTGGAGACCGTTGACCCGGACATGTTTTTCGGTGCAAAGCGGGCCCACCGGCTGACCCCGTTTTGACCCGAAACTGTCGTTTTTGCCCTTGTCTCCAAATTGGACCCAAGGACAGGCATTTCTAGCTATTTGACATCTTCTGAGCGTGATGGTAATGTATATTTCAGCATCTGGACTCATCTCTGGAAATTTCCCCGAGAACAATTAATCGGATCCAAACAACAGGCAAGTACCTGCACCTCAAGTTAATCTTTATATATATGATAATTAATTCCCTGCCTTACATGTACCCTTGATGATTAAACCTAGTGTTAGAAATGCTGGATTTCATGTCTTGAATATTTGAGTTCCTGTCTTGTTTTTCATGTCGGGTGGGAGAATACCTAGAAGGCATGTAGTTTACCCTTCCCCTTGTCATGTTTAATAGCTGTTGGTACACGACTGTACCTCAGCCGGATCTCGATTTCCCCTGTTTGATAGCCGTTTATGACGGCCGAATTAGCCTTATAAATCCCTACATGCCAACTATGTATTCTAAAATAAACACAAGTTCACACAGATACCTTCTGGTCTTGTTATAGTTCTTGCTGACTGTTGTAGTTTCATTTCCTGTCTCATTTATTTCCTGCTCTCTCATATTCCTGTTTATAGCATTAACTCTGAGATATTAATGTTCTTCTATGCAACTTTCTCAACATGATACTCAAGTTAATTGTCATGAATATTTAGTTTAATCTTGTTGTGCATTGTGTACTTTGCTACTTTCCTGACTGGATCCGTTGTTTTAGGCGATGATGAGAACTTTGCCCCTACCTATTATGGTCCCTATGAGGGTACTGATGATACCTACGAGGAGCCAGAACCCACCCAGGAGGCTACTTCTGCAGAGTAGTTAGCAGTAGCTGCTTATTTATTTCCTTTCAGCATAAACTCGGGTTTGTCCCCGATTTATCTTCTGGCTTGTATTAACTGTGGATTGGTTGTCACAGATTAAATATTATGAAATCTTAGCATTCCTATTTCCTGTGATTATTCTTATATGTTCATTATTGTGGATGAGATAGATACTTATTGACCCCAAAAATGACCTAGACAGCGTACTACCGCCGACACTGCGGCGTAGGCTGGACGTGCCCACGCACTCGTGCCCGAATAACCGGGTGCGGGTCGTGACACGTTTTTGTGGTGGCCCATGCAGGTCCAACGACTAAATTGTTCGGTTTCAACTCAGGGACCGAACAGGCCTGCAATAAAGCTAGGATAAGTTTATAGGATCTCATCTACTTGCTTGAATCGTTTTTTGATATCTGTATCGTATTCGAACTAATATGAACTTGCATCTTGCCTTGATTCCTGTGTGCCTCTTATTGGTTATTTTGGATACAGGAAAATGGACCCACAAGCCAGCAACGAGGCTCATGCAGAAACACCACAAACCGTTGTGGTTACCCAAGAAGACGATGTGATACCAGTCGGTGAAGGCCAATCATCACAAGGCAGTCAAGCAAGTCAGCCTGCCTCAATAATCCGTCAAGATGGCGTTCCACCCTCGACGCAGCCTATTCCACCGATGCCTTCCTTCCCACCGGGACCGCCTATGGACGAACAGCAGATGTTCCGCATGTTCTACATAATGATGCAAGCCTATCAGAAGGTTCAACAAGAAACTCAGCAAAACCAAGCGAAGAACTTCATCGACAGAATTAGCTCGGAGTCACGGAAGCCAAGCAGTTCAAATGTAATTACCTTCGACGAGGATGTTCTTACTGCAGCGCGACCTGTGGAGTGCACCACAAGGATCGAGTCCAGCCGGAAGCGGCCGTATGCGTCAGCACCAGACCAAGCACAACAGGAAAAAGCTGCAAAGCGACCACGGATGAGTCCAACTCAAGGACAGAACCAACAAGCTCCCACTTGTGGCTATTGTCGAAAACAAGGTCACATTTGGCAGGATTGTAGAAAGAGACTAGGTGTCTGTCTATATTGTGGATCAGCAGCACATCAAATGAAGGACTGTCCTGCTGCTCAAAGACGCACAACTGCACAACAGTTCCAGTTCAGGCCAGGCCCCAGCAGCGCAGCAGAGGGCACCACCTCAAGAACACGGACAAGCTTACGCGATGACAATGGAGAACGTGCAGACTCTTAGAGTAACTAATTTGCGTAAGTGATTTTTAGCTATCGTTTCTAGTATTGTTTAGCTCGTGTCTACTGGTTCGTGACCTCAGCCCCAACCTAGTAACTTTAAACTTGCTAATAACCTGGTATGCTTTTATATTTAATAACTGTAGAGATTGTAGAGTCTTCTGTTATTTTGCTTATTGTGTGAACTTCAATGATTTGTACTTCCTTTCATCATCATCTAGCGCACTAAATTTTGCCGTACTTGATTTATGCTGCTAGTCTATAGCCTAGTTTTGCAAGCTTACTCTTTATCGAGCTTGTTCATGACAAGTGTATTATTGGGGAGGCCCACAATGATACATTTCAGAATCAGTGTATTACGGTCTGATCAACCATAGTGCGCTTGATTCGCCCTTCGAAATAATACTTTGCGTGGATTGAGATATACAGTTGACTAGTATACCTGCCCTAGACATGTCTGAGCATAACTGTATTAATACGAGTATGTGAATAGGAATTACCGAGATAGGATTCAATCCACAATCACTTGACAATTCTCACCTGAATACTTTAAAACGCATTGACCCCGATATTTCTTTTCTATCACCCCACCCTTGAACTCTTTATTATTGATCTTCGTCTTCCCTTATTTCGGAAAGACAAAATCTCGTGCCTGGTATAAGTTAGTACATAGATAGTACTAGATATGCCACATAGGTCGATCACATACTTGAGGATTAAACTTTCGTAATTGAGGACATATCATATGTGACATGATCGGCGTTGAAGTTCGAGGATTGAATGACGTAGGTAAACATATTAAGGAATATTTTCTTAAGGTATATAGTCTTTTGTGATGAATGGGTAAACTCTAAGTTGGGTAGCTATGCATTTGTCAACTCGAGAGGAATGTCCTTTGGATCGTGACCGAGTAAGGTCAGATTGGAAGAAGCAAGCCATTATAATTTTGAAAATTTAGAGGAGTGACTAAAATGATTAATGAATTGATATCGAGGACCCAATAAGTTGTATCTTGGATACATGATTTAAATCTTGAATAATGAAAGTAAAATCGCCAATTTGAATTTAGGGGATATATGATTCAGACTTAAACAGTGGTGGACTACACTTAAATTATTTTTTCAACTTGATGATTTGAATTACAAATTAAAATTTGATGGTTGGACTAACTAGTTGGATTATTGAGGAGATGAATGGAATTTGAAAAGTTGTAGCATACAATTGTGAATAGGAATACTGTTGGACTCGAATCACTTCTGGAGGAATTTATGATAATTAGAGGCAAAGTCATGTGCAAATCTTGAAAATGCTATATGGACTTAATCTAAAAATCTGCCTGTGGGAAATTTGAGGAAGTAAGAAGTGATAACCATAGGTTAAATTTTTGATTGGAGTAGTAGTCATCTTAACCTTGAAGTAATTTCAATGGATATGATTATGATTTTAATTATCGCAAGGAGATTGCGATTGATGTACGTGAAGGGTTAACAGATTATGGCTTAATTTTAAATTTCGAGGACGAAATTTTTGTAAGTTGGGTAGATTGTAAACTCCCAGATTTTGCAAGAATTTTAATTTAGAATTTTTCGTAATTTTCTGGAATTTTCTGAGAATTTTCTGTAATTAAAATCAGGATTTTTAATTATTAAATAATTTTTATTTGTTAATAAATAATACTAAAATATTATAGAAATAATATTTTTGGATGTAAAATGGAAAACTGGACTTAGGATAATTTTTCTGGAATTTATTGGGCCTCAGACCTATTTTTAAATGCCTAAAAACTATTTAATTAATTAATTATTTATTTTCTTGTTATTTATTATTAATATTATTAATATTATTAATATTATTATTATTATTATTATTATTATTTTACTTCCAGCCCAGCAGCCCGGCCCGGCCCATTGGGCCCGAGCCCGGCCCAGCCCCCTCGCGGGTCGGGTCGGATCCGCCAGACCCGCCCGACCGCGACCCGCAACCCACTGACCCGGTCACCCCAGCTCTCGCGTGACCGCCTCCGGTGCCGATTCTTCCGCCGGACACCCCGCTCCGCCGGCCCTTGCCCCACGTAGCCCCCTCCTCCGCCTCTTCCGGCCTCTCCCTCTCCTCCCCTTCACCTATAAATACCCCTCGGTTCTCCTTCTCCGGCCACTCCCTCACCCACTCCGCCGCCGTGCCGACAGCCTCGCCCAACCGCCTCCCTCCAGCCTTGCCGCCTTCCACCATCTCCGCCGACGGCAGCCCAGGCCCCCTCCCCGATTCTTCAGCCGCTGCCGACCGCCCCGAGCCCGCCTCAAGCAGCCGCCGCCTCCGCCAGCAACGCCGGCGCCGCCCCGAGCCCGTCTCCGACCACCCCAGCCGACGCCCAGCAGCCGACGAGCCTCCCCCAAGCCCCCTCCGGCGCTCCTCCGGCCGGGCCGCCGCCGGAAGTCTCCAGAAACCCTAAAACCCTAATTTTCCAATTCGTCGTG
This sequence comes from Iris macrosiphon, assembly GCA_036927795.1. Classification (NCBI taxonomy): domain Eukaryota; kingdom Viridiplantae; phylum Streptophyta; class Magnoliopsida; order Asparagales; family Iridaceae; genus Iris; species Iris macrosiphon. Next base: position 160,969,792 of record JAYESA010000001.1, read on the forward strand.
TCGTGTCGGACACGACACGGACACGAAAATTCCCTGTTTCTCGAGCCCTGTTCAGGTACTCATATCTTTCTACTCGCTGCCCCATTTTTAATTCCGTAAATTACGTTGCGAAGCCTGTATGACCCTCTCGGTGCCCGGATAAACCGCTCGGGGCATCGCGTCCTGTGGTGATCGCACACCGCGATCCAAAAACAGGAAAAACCAGACCCTGTTTCACCCCGGAACTGAGTACGTCCCGCCAAACGGGACGACTTGATCGCGTGTGGTCTTCACAGATACGTGCGCACCGTCGATACGGACGTGTGAGAATTCGCGGAAGCTGATTCGGATGTGCGTGCACACCGGAATCAACGCGTATCCGCGGACATCGCCCCGTATCCGATTTTTCTGTAATTTGCCCTAACTTCTTGTACACTCGTCTGATCGAGACGAAACTTGCGCCATCGGACTCGTAGCGATACGCTGGTCCTGTGGGTCAAGTTTGGTTCGATTCTGAGAACGTTGACGAAATCGCGTGTCGTGGGCCCCCACAGGCCCCGCTCGACGGGCGATTTTGTGATCGGCTCATCGGAATCCAATTCTGGGAGTTTCGTTGGGTTCGTATCAGCGTTCCTGACCTGTTGACACTAAGTTTGATGATTTTGGAGACCTTTGACCCGGACACGTTTTTCGGTGCAAAGCGGGCCCACCGGCGGATTCCGTTTTGACCCGAAACTGCCATTTTTGTCCTTGTCTTCAAATTGGACCCAAGGACATGCGTTTTTAGCTATTTGACATCTTTTGAGCGTGATGGTAATGTCTATTTCAGCATCTGGACTCATCTCTGGAAATTTCCCCGAGAACAATTAATCGGATCCAAACAACAGGCAAGTACCTGCACCTCAAGTTAATCTTTATATATATGATAATTAATTCCCTGTCTTACATGTACCCTTGATGATTACACCTAGTGTTAGAAATGCTGGATTTCATGTCTTGAATATTTGAGTTTCTGTCTTATTTTTCATGTCGGGTGGGAGAATACTTAGAAGGCATGTAGTTTACCCTTCCCCTTGTCATGTTTAATAGCTGTTGGTACACGACTGTACCTCAGCCGGATCTCGATACCTCAGCCGGATCTCGATTTCCCCTGTTTAATAGCCGTTTATGACGGCCGGATTAGCCTTATAAACCCCTACATGCCAACTATGTATTCTAAAATAAACACAAGTTCACACAGATAGCTTCTGGTCTTGTTATAGTTCTTGCTGACTGTTGTAGTTTCATTTCCTGTCTCATTTATTTCCTGCTCTCTCATATTCCTGTTTATAGCATTAACTCTGAGATATTAATGTTCTTCTATGCAACTTTCTCAACATGATACTCAAGTTAATTGTCATGAATATTTAGTTTAATCTTGTTGTGCATTGTGTACTTTGCTCCTTTCCTGACTGGATCCGTTGTTTTAGGCGATGATGAGAACTTTGCCCCTACCTATTATGGTCCCTATGAGGGTACTGATGATACCTACGAGGAGCCAGAACCCACCCAGGAGGCTACTTCTGCAGAGTAGTTAGCAGTAGCTGCTTATTTATTTCCTTTCAGCATAAACTCGGGTTTGTCCCCGATTTATCTTCTGGCTTGTATTAACTGTGGATTGGTTGTCACAGATTAAATATTATGAAATCTTAGCATTCCTATTTCCTGTGATTATTCTTACATGTTCATTATTGTGGATGAGATAGATACTTATTGACCCCAGAAATGACCTAGACATCGTACTACCGCCGACACTGCGGCGTAGGCTGGACGTGCCCACGCACTCGTGCCCGAATAACCGGGTGCGGGTCGTGACAATCCTCCCAGCGCTGCCCCACAGAACCACCCACACGACTCCCCTCGACCACCGGCCCGGACTCGCTCCGCTCGACGGAACCCTAGACGCAGAACGACCCCTCCGCCCTGCTCCACCCTGCTCTGCCCTAGCCGCTGTCGATCCGTCCCCGGCCGTCTCCGCCCTCCTTCGGCGAATCCCCTAACCTAACCATAACCCTAGGTCCCTGGCATGTCGGACACGGCCGAACACAGGACACTGTGTTGTGTCAAAACCGACACACGGACACAGAATTCTCGGGTTTTTGAGCCCAGTTCAGGTACTCGTATCTCACTCCTCGTAGCTCTGATTTCGATTCCATAAATTGCGTTGCGAAGCCTGTATGACCCTCTCGGTGCCCGGACAAACCGCTCGGGGCATCGCGTCCTGTGGTGATCGCACACCGCGATCCAAAAACAGGAAAAGCAACGACCCAATTTACCCCGGAACTGGGTACGCCCCGCCAAATGGGACGACTTGGTCGCGCGCGGTCTTCACAGATACGTGCGCGTCGTCGATACGGACGTGTGGAATTTTGCAGAAGTCGATTCGGGTGTGCGTGCACACCGGGATCAACGCGTATCCGCGGACATTGTCTCGTATCCGACTTTTCTGAATCTCGCTGTAACTTTGTGTACACACGTCGGATTGAAACAAAACTTACGTCATCAGACTCGTAGCGATACGCTAGTCCTGTGAGCCAAGTTTGGTTCGATTCTGAGGACGTTGACGAAATAGCATGTCGTGGGCCCCACAAGCCCCACTCGACGGGCGATTTTATGATCGGCTCATCGGAATCCAATTCTGGAAGTTCCGTTGGGTTCGTATCATCGTTCCTGACCTGTTGACACTAAGTTAGGTGAATTTGGAGACCTTTGACCCTGACACGTTTTTCGGTGCAAAGCGGGCCCACATATGGACCCCGTTTTGACCCGAAATTGCCATTTTTGCCCTTGTCTCCAAATTGGACTCAAGGACAGGCGTTTTTAGCTGAATGATATTTTCTGGATCTGATGGTGATGTTTGTTTCAGCAACCGGGATACCGCCTGCAATTCCAGCTGAAGTCAGAGCAGTAGTTGGAACCAGAACCACAGGCTAGTGTACCTCGCCAAAACTTGCAGCTTTGCAACCTATTTCCTGGACTTAGTTATGCATCAGTGGGCAAGTGTACCTTGCCAAACCTTGCAGCGTGCTACTTATTTCCTTGACTTAATTTAGCATCAGTGGGCAAGTAAAGCTTGCAAATTCTCATTAATTCCTGCTAAAGTATTTTACTTGATTTCTGTAGATTCATATGTAAACTTGTTTAACTGCTCAACCCAGGACACCTGACACTATTCATGTGACGGAATTGCCTGAGATATACCTGGTGATTCCGTATAGGATACATATTCATGACATTTACAATTTACATGCTTAGATTCTATCCTGACTCATTGCATTAGTTCGATCTTGCGTGACTTGTACCTGAGATTCTCTGGAACTGTGACGTGAGATTACATGGGGTGGGGAGAGTATTATCATATCAAGGCTGAATATAATATAAATACTGTTATCTGGCGGTGTCTTAGACTCTGATACAGAGCTTTGGTACCTTACTGGCCCTTCGAGAAAATACTGCTATGGCTTCTTCGACACTGATCCTGTAGTAGTCTCAGCCTGAGTATGACTAAAACTCTCACTTGCATATCACTTAGCTGGTTTACATATTTACCCTGCTGTTCATTATTTTTGCACTGCATTTATTTGGCTTGTATTATCTGTACCTTGTTATGTCCCCTGAGGACCTGGAATGGACTATGTCCCCAGGTATAGCCGCAGAGATCTACCCCGAGGTGTACGGTACAGGAGCACTCCTTGGAGCAGAACCCGGAACCGAGGACGAGATAGTGGCCGAAGACTTCTCCTGAGCACCGGCTTTATTCACTCAGTATTTCCATTTCCAGTATTTTATTTCCTGTCTATTTTCTTAATGTAACAGACTGATTCTCGGATTGTTTCCCGAGATAATCTTATTTGAGATTTGTTTAGTTATTCTATTGCATTATTTCTGGCATTAATCTGTGTTTATTCTGTGGATGAGATTAGAAATACCTGAGACTTGTAACATCTTACTGTTAGACTACAGCTTAAGCATGCCCTGATGGATCCATTAAATTGGGTTGTCCATCGGTGCGTGCTGCTGGCCATTGCCGCGCATCCAGTCCCTCGGCATTTTGGGACTGGGGCGTGACATTAGCACTTTTCTTTTCTTTACTGAATTTCCAACAAAGTTATATAACACATTGGGTTATTTAGTCACATAGTCTCATATATATATATATATATATATATATATATATATATATATATATATATATATATATATATATGAAAATTAGAATTTGGGTCTCCAAATGTCCGGCGTTAGACTTTGAGTTCCGAAATTACTGTTTACGTAGACCAGTGAACAGTAATTTCGAAACCCAAAATATCATATCGGACATTATAAAAATTCAAATCCTAGTTGCAACTATTATGTGAAATCATTTTACTAAACAAACCTAACATATTTTACTTATATGTGAATTTATATTCATAACACTAAGATTTAGTGTAGTCCAAAAATTACACCAACAAGCATATCAATCACCTATATATGCAATTCTGCTCGTGACACTAAAGTTGCATTTGGTAGGCCGGATGCTATGTAATCTAAAATCTTATATTATTTATAATCAAACGTCCCAAAATTTAATTCATAAAAAAATTATTTCCATATTTCTTAAATATATAATTATTTTTGAGAATATATAATACATATTAAAATATAATATTTTTAATTATTTATTAGATATATTTAATTGTTGATATTTTGTTATGGTGAAGTGCAAAAAAAAAAAAAAATTAGACTTACTTTTTTTTTATTTAAGGACTTCTAAATTTTTCAAAAAATTTATATTTTTATTTTGTTTCAGTTAACATCTATTATGAATTATACCGTTAAGAGAACGTGGTTAAATTCATAACAACATCATTATTAATTTAGGATCCAACATGAATTCAAACTTGAGAGGGACTTTGACTGACCCCAAATACTTTGGAGGAAATAGGTTTCCATGGTTTGATAAAAAAAAATATTTTTCAAGATATTCAAAACAAATGCAATATCCAAAGCAAACGAGACATGGTAATTAGTTCGTATCCTAAATATTCAAGGGGATTAAAATAACCTAATAAATTCACGTACGTTGTATTTAAAATATTTTTTTCTGATATTATTATAAAATAAATAAATATATATGAATTGAAGTTTATTATATATATGTTTACATTTTAATTACTATTTATTATATATTTAATTATAACGTGTTATGAATATATCTCTATTTTTTATAAAAAATCTTGAAAAGACTAGTCGTCTAAGTCATAAGTATCTCCTCACATAATTAAAAATTAAAAAATAAATAAATTTTAACTAATTGTTTAACTACATAATATTATATAACTATAGCCAAATATCTCTTCTAGCTAATGTGGTTAAGGTGTGAGATATTCTCCTTGGTTGGATATGTTCGATTTTTCTTAGCGTTATTTATAACAAATTTAATTTTTTCAACAAATTGTTTATGTAAATTATTTTTTAATAAATTGTGGAGTATTTACAAATGACTTAGACTGCTCAAAATTGAGTCATTTCTGAGCCTTATTATTAGAGTAGAGATCTATATACTCAGAGCAGATCTGTTGTCATGCAAATTATGTCCCCACCATATTAGGGGTGAGCATAAATCGGTTTTAAATCGAAAATCGAACCGAACCAAAAATTGAGTTCGGATCGATTTTTAAAACAACCGGTTCAGATTTCGATTTTAAATTTGTAAATTATCGGTTATCGGGTCAGTTTTCGAATTTAGGATTCGTAACCCAAATCGAACCGAAAATCGATTAATACATATAAAAACGGAAAAAAAATCCTAACCCTAAACTCCCTTTCTCTCCCCTATGCGGCCTCTAACGTGGACCCCTCTCTTTCTCTTTGTCTCCCTCACCCAAAACCTAACCCTAACTCTAATTTCTATCATCAACCCATCGAACTCCGGTTGTTTTCTCCAGATCCACGTCTGCGCCATCCTTTGCAGCCCCCATTGCCTCCTTCAGCCTCGACTCGCCGACGACGGGGAGAGGGACTAGCAGCAGACCGACGGCGAGGTCGGGGACGACGGAAAGCTGCGCATCACCATCTGCTCGGAGGTCACCATCAGGAAGTCCACGAGCAGCTTACTCTAAGAGGTCTTCTCGGCGTCGAAGACGTCCCATGGAATGATGTCGACGACACGCCGCGACCTTCGAACCTGACCAACGCGGAGATCTACTCGTTGCAGTCATCGAGGAACCCCACGTCAAGGGATTCAAAATTCAACCACGACGACTTCTACTCCATGGTGAATGGGAGGGGATCTTTCGTTGTAAGCTTTTTTTGTTGATTTCTTGATTTTATATTTCTTCTCCGGCGGCAGTCTCCACACGGGTGTCTGTGAGACTCGTCTCACTATGGCGTATTTTTCATGTTCATATCTTGTATATATGTTCTATTGTTATATATTGCTTTCCGTATAATTTTGTGGATTTCTCTAGCTGCTCTCATATAATTTCTAGATTTTTGTATAGTATTAACCACCCTTGATTTATAACCCCTCTCTTTCTCTCACTTTCCCATTCTTTCACTTTTCTCCTATTTTTATTTTTTCTCCTTTCCTCTCCCTTCCTCCCTAGCCGATAGCAGCCCTGGACCGGCTCCCTCTCCCCTTTCCCTTGGTAGTAGTGTTAATAGTTAGTGGTGGTTTTAGACAAGTACATCTTGTCAATGATGGAGAACTTGCACTTTTACATCATTGTGGATTTCTTGTATTTTATTAGTCTATATTGTGCTCTATGAACTCCAATGCATGTTTACTTGTTATTTTCGGTTTTGATAGCTTGGTTGGACTGGATCTACATTTTTAGTTTAATGTGTTCTTGACATTTTCATGGTTTTGATCTCTTAAAACTTATTTTTCGAAACAAGTTGTTCTATGTGAGAGAGCATCTGATTTCAGGTGGTTTGAAACTTTACTTCTCTGGATTTGAGCTGGAAACGAGAATTTTATGGAGAATCATATTTTCAGGACTTGGAGCTTTTCCATGACTAAAACTTACCGTTCTGGGACGAAGGGTCTCCATGCGGCCTGCTTTGAATGCGGCCAGGATTCCTCGCTCCAAACTCAGCATGTGCCACGCCCCGATTCTGTAGAATCGATAGTCGTCCCCCGGACGTGATGTCGTGCGTTCCTAGGTTGCGCAACGCACAAGGCCATGGTATTTCATAGAAATAGCACATATTCAGAGTACGCAGATAATTGAAACAAAATATTGAAACATGAAAAAGTTCTCTTTATTGATAATGAATTTTTTTTTACAAACTCTTGAACGAGTCGGATAATTGTCGCACGGGCGTAAGGTGGACGCAAAATGTGATTATCGTCCTGTACATTACATACATTTACTAAAACTTCAAAGCTAGAGACACTTTCGGGCGAAGCTATCGCCTTTCCATGGAGCTGCATAAGTTATGTGCACGAGCTCCTGTAACTTGCAAAACACACTTCAAGGGCACGAACTGGACGTACCGGTAGGTGGACTAGATTGGAAAGTCGGTTTAGCTTCATGCAGGATCTCCTTGGTACGGAAAATATGTTGCAAGGAGGGTCAGTACATCAAAATGCACTGGTGAGGGCGAGCGAACCCAACTATACCAATCAACACATTGTTTATATAAAGCATGCAAGTTATTATGTGGTCTTTCTATCTTGTCTTAGTTCATTTTACAAGCAAGCATTAGATATAGAAGTTTACTGAAATAAACATACCACCGTTCGGTGACTTTTACCTGCCCGTCTGAACCACCTGCACAATACTTACCATGACCTTCCCTGATCACGAAGACATAGTTAGCTTGCATAGTTTAAATGTACGAGGGTGTCACTGGCATTATGCCATAGTGGACGAATTATTCTTGGGCGAGAATGGGATGCAACGAAAGAACACGAGGCGTTATGGGCCATCCCGCCCAAACACGAGACTGTCACTAAGTTTCGTCCGGATCGAAATGGTGCCAGTACCCCAGCGACCGTCCGCAGGAACCATAAATTCTTGTACACAAGTTGTCCATGAACAAACGACATTTAATACTATGTTATCAAATGATACAGTTTAAGGCAACACTAGCACGAGATAAGTTACATGGCATGATCTGTTTTGCATAGTCTCCATGATCAGTTATTGCGTAGCAAGGTGTGTTCTATACATAGCACAATCATTGAAGAAGTATATATATATTCTAACTAGAATTGAGGCATGATGAAGAATATTCTAAATGAATTAGCATGCAACAAGGTAACAGTTCATAAGTTGATTGACAAGCATAAAGTAATCCTGGTCTATTCTATTTATCTTGACATCTTTTAGTTATTATGGTATCGTTTGATCGAAAAAATCAAGAGGACAAGATTCTAGATGTGAAGACTTGGAAGAAGGGTTAACTAAATTGAACTATAGCCACTCACAAGTTGGTTGGAGAGAGAAAAGGAAAGAGGTGCTTCAAGAATCCGCTCACACGACGTCTACAACACGATCACCTGCATAGCCACGAACAGATGATCAATACCTCTTCTACTCTTTCCAAGCTCGAAATTAAAGGCAGTTCAACGAACGAAAATAATAAAATCCTTTGAAATTGTTCAAGAAAACGCAAATCCGAAAACTAACTCAAAAGCACGAAAGCAACGAGACGACAAGTAAAAACTAGACAAGAAAACTTGCAATGGAGAGGTCCCACTTGACTCTGCCGCTAAGTCCATCCATGGGGCACGGTCTACTGAATATGGGAATCGATTCCGAAGAAACAAATCCATAACGAAAAAAAAACTTGATTCAATATATTTCGATCAAACTATACCGATAGTATTTTATAGTCGCGCTCCACGAAAAGGGGGAACGGGGCACCACAGCATACGGCCATCTTGTTGGATGCATGGCTGAATCTGCACATGTGCCCCTTGACCAAATGCATGAAACATGAACGAAGAAAATTTTTATGCCCCGATCTCCCGCAGGTAATCAGCCGTCCCCGCTAGGCACGAATCACCGTGCCAGCGCTTCCGCAGTACGATATTTTCCATCTGGGTATGACATCGCACGAGCGTAAGCCGCGCCCGTGCAAGGCCATGATCCGAACAGCGGTAAGATGACTAAGCCACAAAGTCGCACAAATAGTCCGAGTACAGCGGAATAAGAAACGCACAGGCTATTGGTAATGAGTTCACAGAGTCGTCAATAGAGAAAGCATTGAATAACACAAGTATAGAAGTGTCACGCCCAGTCCCAAAAATACGTAGGACTAGGACACATAAGCATGCCAGCCGCATGGATATGGCAACTCCAATATATGAAAACCAAATCCATACGTACGCTGTAATATGAATATCAAATCCACAAGTGGTATAACATATGTCACAAGTCACAGGATATAATCTAAATCTCATCCACGAAATCAAATATAAATAATTAACCAGTATCTATGAAACTAGATCGCAATAAGAAGTATCTAAGGATGATAGTTGGGTGAAAAAAAATCCACTACCAACTCGAATATAAGAGCAAATACAATATAAGTACAACACAACAAACACCATAAGAATACCAGCTAACAATCACGGGCTCGAAGAGAAGACATCCTCAAAACATAGGTAACTATCCGAATCTGCGCTCCTGCGAACACTCAAGAACAGATACACCTGGAAGGGGCCAGGTCCTCAGAGGGACATACCAAGATACATAAAAGTATGCCAATGAAGTACTGAAATAAATATCCAATGATCACCTAACCGTCTAAGTGAATGTAGTTAAGAACAACTTTTTCCACAAGTGAGCTATCTGGCTGAAAACTGGGATTTGGCATGGTTCTCTATTGGAGATCCAGGGGCCTAAAAGGCACGTCGTCTTTTGAACGTCGGTGGCCCGCCTGATAGTATATAATATATAGTGGTCATCACCACCCGTATCTCTGGCGGAGAATCCGGGCGCACAGGAAAAAAAGTGCAAAGGAGCTCAAATGCGGTACTTGTTGTTCTCCCCACCCCATGCTCTAAGCATGTCACATCCATGACACAATTTGGTTCATAGCCTATTCTTAGTACCATAGCCCAATCCTACAACCAAACAAGGACAAGGATGGGACCACCGTACTACAATAAGCTATGTCCATGGACCTCTAATAACTGCTAAGTCTTTTAGCATACAAAGTTTCTATTAGCAGTTATCCCTACCGTACGGCCCATACGTACAGGAGGCCAGACCTGTCACGCAGTCCGTGATCTATATGAGACTCACACTCATATAACAACTGTGTCACGACCAATGAACCTAATGGTGATACATGATAATGGGGTAGTCTCATAAACAAGGTCAATGCAAATACATAATTAAAAACATACCGCGACGACACCGTCGCGCGCATTTTATATAACAGTTAAAATATATGCACTAAAGACAGAAAATAAAGATGCATGCAACATATGGAATATAAATAACAGTACAATGGCAAGGTATACTTGCCTGGCAAGGAAGCTGTAATGTACCGATAACCTGTTCCTGAAGTCATACAGAACAATCCGATATATCCTGGATGGTTGATCAAATCCGCAATTGTTGGAAAGAAAAAGTTATCCAAGATATTCTTAAAAATCTAATGAACCTATTCTTGAAGGCCTTATGCCAAAATTTGCTTATTTCTTCCTAGTAGTTCACGTCAAGGATCCTTTCGTCCTTTATTCATGGGACCCACAGCCTTGCTTTATATGAAGAAGCAAGTTGACTTTCTTTTCCACTGGGGAGGCAGTTCTGAAGGACTTTCGGCTTCGTGCAAAGGAGATCGCCCGGGTACGGAGAGGGTCGCCTGGACGGAGCGGCAATGGCGGTGGTGAACGCACATGCGTTGGGCCGAGAAGGTTCGGTGAGGATGGTTTGGCAGCCAATCTTGGCCATGGTGGATGACGGAGAGTCAGCTGACCAAGGCGGATCTCGACGCAGACTAGGGGTCACTCGTACGCACCAATGAACGGTTGGCGGACTGGGAACGACGCATCGGTGGTCCTCTAACCCGGTCGGGTGGTCGTGCGGACTCACGGTTGAGTCCGGAGTTAGAAAATCCAGCGACATTGGTGCCCGGTGTTGAGGTGAGGGACGCGGCTCCGTTCCCGCACACGACGGTCCCTGGCGCACGGTGCTGATCGGCAGGGTGATCGGGACGTGCGTGGTGGTAGGTGGTGGGGCTTTGATTCAGTCATGGCGGCGAAACAAGATGAAGGTTGAAGGGGATAGGAACCAAGGAAGGATGGGGAAGATGAAGGTGAGGGTGATGATGAATAGTGTCGGTTGGGTATAAATTTTAGGTTTTGGGGTTTTGATGTAAAATAGAAAAAGAAATAGAAAAGGAATAATGTTGTATATTTATACATGTGTGCCAGAGTTTTGTTGACCTAGGAGTGGGCTTGGTCAACACCTCCTTGGAGTTGGGCCTTGCTCACATGAGGATATTTGGAGAGCCATAAATCATATTGTTTAAATGCAAGGATAGGTTTAATATAAATGAGGCGATGTTGCGCGTTGTACATTCCAAAAATAATAGAAAAAAATTCCTATGGAGGGGAAAGTTGGATTTCCTCATGTATTGTCCAATGGTGTAGACACCTAAATGCGCTTTTGCATAAAAGCGCACAACAATTAAAAAATTGCACAAGGACGAGATTTGAATTTTTATTTAATTCAAATTAGTGCCCGCGATGTTCTGGAATTAATTAGAAATACTTGGGATTGAAATTAGGTGGGACACAAGTGTCAGGGACGTAGAGGATACGGTGTAGAATATTAATAAATTTGGGTTGCACAAATCGGTTAAGATTGTGTTCCCCATTTCGATTGGAACGCACAAGAGTACGGAGTTAGAAATCTATTTAGAATTAAAATAATAACGTCAGCGACGTTTATTGTGCGACTAAAATATAGCACGAGAAAGCATAATTATAAGTTGCACAAATGTTAGAATGGTAGGCGGGCATGTCTAGGCCAAGGTTGTGGAACTTGTAGAAAGGCAATGGTAGTGAGGTGCTCCAATTATCGAAGCAACGGTAAGGTGCGCTAAGGTATATAAAATATTGTATAGTTAAATAAATATCATGTTCTATTTCTAATTGGGTTCTAATTAGACCTAATTTCTCTATCTAGGCAAAGTAGACCTAATTTTTGGGTGAGGGGATTTACAATCTACACAACTTAAAATAATTTTGTCCTCAAAATTAAAATAAGGCATAGTCTGTTATTCCTTTACGTACATAAGGCAAGTAAATCGCAATCTCTTTGCGATAATTAAAATCATGTTCAATCCTTTATAATCACTTAAAAATTAACATAGTCTTTGTTCAATTCAAAATTCTACCTATCGTAATCTCTTCTCACCTTTTCAAATCATTAACCTCCAATTTTTTTAAATTGAATCCATATAACATCTTTAATAATTAAATAACCCACATCAATTTATATACCACGAGCTCCAGCTATCACAATCTCCCTTAGGAAGCACTTCGAATCAAACATTACTCCTATCTTCAACTTATGAATGTTTGTACTCTTCAAATTTTTCTTTCGATTTATATCCTCAATATTTCCAATAGGTAATCCAGCAATCAAAATTTTTGTTACTTTAATCCTCAAATTTGGAATTCCATCTGTCCATGTTCATGTTTAGAGTTTTTTTTTTCGAGATTTAAACAGATGATTCGACCTCCAATACTCTAAATTTAAATCATGTGCTCAAAATATAAATATTTGGTTCGCCATAGCAGGGTTATTAAAATTTATCAAATTATCATCATCTTAATCCTTCTTAAAAAAAAATCAACATTAAAATGGTTTGAATCTTCCAATCTAACCTTACTTGATCACGATCTAAAGTATTTCATCGCAAGTTAACAATGTAATTTCTACCCAACTTAGATGTTACCCATCTATCACATAAGGCTCTTATATATAAGAAAACTATTCCTCAAATCATTTAATCATGTTATTCAATCCTCCGAAGTTTCAACACCAATATATTCCTATGATACGCCCTTAATCAATTATAAAAGATGGTCATCAATTAATGCGATTGGCCTACGGGTACATCTAGTACTCTGTGTGCATCAACTTATAACAAGCACGAGGTTTCGTCTTTCCGAAATAAGTGAAGACGGAGATCAATAATAAATAGTTGAAGGGAGAGGTAATAGAATAGAAGTATCGAGATTAAGGCATTTTAAAGAATTCAAATAGGAATTGTTAAAGCAGTTTGTGGATTGAAATCCTATTTTGGTAATTCTTTGTTCCCATGCTCGTATTAGTACAGTAATGTAACCGACACGATATGTCAGACATGTCTAGGACAAGTATATTTGTCTATTAATCAACTATGTATCTCAATCCACGCAAAGTAGTATTGCGAAGGGCGAACCAAAATGTACTAAGGTTGTCCAGACCGTAATACACTGATTCTGATTAGACAATTGTATCAGAAGGCGTCCCCAATAATACATATCTCATGATCAAGCTCGATAAAAGAATAAGCTTGCAAAACTAGGCTATAAAATAGCAGCATAAGTCAAGGTAGTACATAAAATATAAATACGCTGGATCATGATGAAGAAGTCACAAAATATTTCAAGTTCACAAGAAATTAAGACTATACAATCTCTACAGTTGTCATACTAACTCCTTGTCTAAGTCTCTAGTCGAGCAAATATGGACCTCTAAGTTCTCATGGTTTGGATAAACAATATCTTCTTATGCAAGCATATAGTTAAGATTATTCAGTTATACTTCATTAACAGATCATAAGGACTATGTGATACTAGGTTTATGAGGCATACTATCCAACTTAAAAGAATTAAACTAACACTGTGACGGTCTTAAGATGATCCTACAAAATAACCTTGCACATGTAAATAAAGCAGACACTCTTATTAGGGTATACGATGAAAGATCTTGGTAATGATTAGGGTATCCTATTACATTATATAGGTAAGGGTCACCTTAAGTCTTAATCATAGTGCTCATAGAACATGTGTCAATAGTAAGAATGAAAAAGTTACTAGCCTTCAAAGGAAAAGAGGATATAACCTATATAGAGGTGGGGTACATGTTACGCGATTTAACACTAAGGGATAATCATCGGGTCACAGTCTGCAAGAACAACTCAAACTTATCAAACTCTAACTACCAAGCACAAAATGTTCAAATTCAAGACTACAACTATAATCCTAGCAACTATGTATCCTTAACACATATTAAAATTACTTAGCCTACTATCAGAAGTGTCAAGTGGCACGAGTTGAAATATAAAGAAATGAAGAACGTAATTTTAGTCATCGCACCATTAGCGAACGTTAAGGTCGCAGAGGAACAACATATGAAAAAGAGGGGCTCTAGATAGCATCATGGTTTTCTAAAGGGGAGTGGGGTGCTAGTTGCTGTGTTCGAGGTATAATCAAGAAAAAAGTGTTGATTACATCTCTCTAGGCTTCCTAAGGTGTTGTCTACTAACAATAAGACAATGATCTAAGTTTATAGTTCTCCAATACTATCTAACTATGAAGGCTAGGTTCAGTCCTAATTTTCAATTTTTGGTTTTCTATTGGTTTCTCAATACTAGGGTCAAACATTATGGTAAAACTTCTAACTAACTCTAGTAGTGTCTATACTACTCTCAAGTCCTCATAATACATCAAGGGGTAATGGTGAACCAATCTATAGATAAGGAATTATAGGATTCACTAGATATTCTAAACTTAGTGGGGTGTCAACACTCTAGTGGTACTCTTAATAGGAAGGTTACCTTACTTATCATCTAACAACAGGGACTTATATATTCTAGGAGAGGCTATACTCAAGAAAATAATAGGGAAGCACATGAATCAAGCAGGATGCAAATTATTCAAATGGAATGGATTGGAAGGAGGATGAGTCGTAACCAATGTGGATGAGATCCAATACTCTAGTCATAGGTGCAGACTTGTTCGGTACAGTAACGTAACCGAGATAATATGCTCTCGACCTGTATGGGCCACCACAAAAATATGTCACGCCCCAGTCCCAAAAATACGTATGACTAGGACACGTAAGCATGCCAGCCGCATGGATATGGCAACTCCAATATATGGAAACCAAACCCATACGTACGCTGTAATATGAATATCAAATCCACAAGTGGTATAATATATGTCACAAGTCACATGATATAATCTAAATCTCATCCACGAAATCAAATATAAATAATTAACCAGTATCTATGAAACTAGATCTCAATAAGAAGTATCTAAGGATGATAGTTGGGTGAAAACAAATCCACTACCAACTCGAATATAAGAGAAAATACAATATAAGTACAATAAACACCATAAGAATACCAGCTAACAATCACGGGCTCGAAGAGAAGACATCCTCGAAACATAGAAAACTATCCGAATCTGCGCTCCTGCGAACACTCAAGAACATATACACTTGGAAGGGGCCATGTCCTCAGAGTAACATAACAAGATACATAAAAGCATGCCAATGAAGTACTGAAATAAATATCCAATGGTCGCCTAACCGTCTAAGTGAATGCAGTTGAGAACAACTTTCCCCACAAGGGAGCTATCTGACTAAAAACTGGGATTTGGCATGGTTCTCTATTGGAGATCCAGGGGCCTAAAAGACATATCGTCTTTTGAACGCCGGTGGCCCGCCTGATAGTATATAATATATAGTGGTCATCACCACCCGTATCTCCGGCAGAGAATTCGGGCGCACAGGAGAAAAAGTGCAAAGGAACTCAAATGCGGTACTTGTTGTTCTTCCCACCCCATGCTCTAAGCATGTCACATCCATGACACAATTTGGTTCATTGCCTATTCTTAGTACCCCAGCCCAATCCTACAACCAAACAAGGACAAGGATGGGACCACCGTACTACAATAAGCTATATCCATGGACCTCTAATAACTGCTAAGTCTTCTAGCATACAAAGTTTCTATTAGCAGTTATCCCTACCGTACGGCCCATACGTACAGGAGGCCAGACCTGTCATGCAGTCCGTGATCTATATGAGACTCACACTCGTGTAACAACTGTGTCACGACCAATGAACCTAATGGTGATACATGATAATGGGGTAGTCTCATAAATAAGGTCAATGCAAATACATAATTAAAAATATACCGCGACGACACCGTCGCGCGAATCTTATATAATAGTTAAAATATATGCACTAAAGACAGAAAATAAAGATGCATGCAACATATGGAATATAAATAACAGTACAATGGCAAGGTATACTTGCCTGACAAGGAAGCTGCAATGTTGTTACGACCTGTACCCGATGTAAGGATACTAGTCGGAAACAACGCCCAGCCTACGCCGCAGAATCGGCGGTAGAACACTGTCTAGATAGTCTATCTAATGAACCACCAATAATGATAGAATACTCAATCACAGAACTAAGATAGAATGAGCACGAATCAGATAAGAATAGAATAGTCATCATACAACTCATGAGTTTAAAATAATACATCAATGAGTCTGAAGAGTAACAAATAAGCTGAAGACAAATCCAGTACAAAAGAATACTATCATACTACAAAGCGACACTCCAGGGTCAACTGTCTCAGTTGGGATAAGTCCCTCTTGAGCCAGGGTCTCTGAATCTAAACCCACAACATCCTGGGGTCCATAATAGGTATGGTACTCCTCAGTGTCATCTGGAAAAATATATCCAGTCAGAAAAGGAGCAGAGTACATCTCTAACAGCAGTTCTAATCCATGATAAAAACTATGTAACAGTAAATAGCTATGGATAAACAAGATGCACAATAGATACAAGAGATATATAGACAATAAGGAAATACTGGAAAGAAATACAATAATGAACAATATGCCAATAAAACAATAACACTAATGACTAAGTGTGTGAGTACTAGCTTAACATGTGATCGGCTTGGGCAAGATACAATGTGGCCTGGCTAATCATACGTGCGGTGCATGATCAACACTATTCGCTTACCAATACTTTATTCAATAGGGATTTGATCACATATCTACACTAATACTCCCCACCCTCAACTGGTATAATAGATCCAACCCCGGTATGCTATGGCACTAGATTCTCCAAGAAGAGAGCGACTCCTCCCGAAAATCGGTGTCTGTACATGTACAAGATAACCAATGAAACAATATTTGCACTATATACACCATATACCAAGGAATAATATCTCATGACGAGATCCGGATATATCATTCCGTGTAACCATAGTGTCAAAAGAAATATGTATATCTACACTAGATACAACGAACATAGAGGATATCATAAATGAGAAACTATCAGAGAATGTACTCGCCTGAAGTCCAATGAAAAGTCTCACAGATGTCTGACTCGGTGCCTCGAAGACCTAGATATGGAATACCACATTAATACAAGGTCCCCGAAAGAGAACAAGTCAAACTAGTCAACTTCTAGGTCAATAAATAAATTCTAAGTCAAAAGTCAACTATGGTCAACTCTAAAGTCAACTAAAGTCAAACAAGGTCAAACCAAGGTCAATCTCACAAGATATCTATATAAATAATATAGAAATAAAATATAACAATTTAGGAATCAAAATTAGATCCCAATAGATACCCACACAAAGTATACTAATAATACAATATTATACACACTCTAAATAATGTATATACAAACCAATATTTATACAAATAAAATAATATATTATTATTAGTATTATACCTCACGAAACACCTATATATACATATATATATATATACAAATATAATATATAATATATAAATTAAATCTGCCAAATCGTCACTGAAAACAGTGAGCTGAAAAAACAATTTAAATAAAATAGCTTATAGTGACAGTCTCAACTGTCACAGAAAATCTGTCGCAGAAACTCTATATATAAACCACTGCTGACTCGGATCACTGACAGTTAAAACTATCGCAGAAACTGTCACGAAAACTGCTGCTTAATAAACCCGCCCACTGCATTTAATGACAGAACTGTCATTAAATGCCCTATTAATGCTACAGCGGCTGCTGTTTTAGTGACAGGATTCTGTCATTAAATGCCTTGTCGCCAAAGCTATATATATAATCTATATATTAATAACTATAAATTAATATAAATATATATATACATATATAAAACAATTTAATAAATATATATACTTTTATATATACACACATAAATTTGCACATTAAAATATTAATAATTACTAAACACAATGCACATATTAATGTACATATTTTACATGGCTAGAAGCACACATAAAAATACATTCATTAATATCCAAATAATTACATAATAATTATAAATAATATAATTACACATTTAAACACATAAATATATTTTATAAAACATTTATGTATAATTTATGTTATTAACATAAGTACATATATATTTGCATGCAAGAAAGCTACATACATATATTTATACACCACATTAGAACACATAAAAATATCTATAGATCTATACTACAATAAATACCATAATAAATACACTAAAATAATATATAATATCTATATATATTTACTAGTTATAAATGAAGAATTTAAAGCATAATTAATTAGATCTACACATAAATACACCAAATTGAAGAGTATCACACCGTATCCCACTAGATCTAGGATACGCATGTGACACGAGTCCAACACACAACCAATTGCACCCCGAAGGACACAAACATGTCACAAATAATATTTATAAATAAATCAAAGTGTCAAAAGTAGATCTATGTGTCCGTGTCAAAATACGACATGTACAAAGCCCCGTGTCGGAGGGAAAACCCCCAAAATGACACGTATCACCAAATAGTTGGGATACGAACCACATGTACCCAATATGGACACGACACAAGCCCCAAACACATAATCACATGCCCAATTGATCTATAGGATCAATTGACACACAACAAAATGTAAATTCGGAATTCCAACAAAATTGACAAAAAAAGTACCATAACTTTCTCCATGGGTCTCCTATGAACATAAAACAAAGTCCTATGGGTAGTACATACATATGGGTTGATTTTACATGATTAAATATCATATTTAGAAGCTATTTTAATGGGAAAAACTGAATTATACCTATTGGGAGATGGATTTCCAATAAAACCTCCAATTGAGATGAACTTGCTTCCAAATTGTAGATCCTTGCTCCTCTTTGTAGATCCTTGCTTCCTCCTTCTAGATTCTTGCTTCTCAACTTTCTAATGGTGAATTGGGAAGAATTTGGAATGAATTTGGTGGGGAATTGGAATGGGAATGGAGGGAATTTGGGAGTGGAAAATTCTAGATCTAGATTTGGAATGAGAATGAGAGGAGAGAAAAATTCCCCCCCTCTAATATAGGCCGGCCATGCCCCCTTCCCCAAGCAATTGTAAAATGTCCAATGTACCCCTTGGGGCCTCTCATGAAGAAATAATTAAGGAAGG
This sequence comes from Iris macrosiphon, assembly GCA_036927795.1. NCBI lineage: Eukaryota > Viridiplantae > Streptophyta > Magnoliopsida > Asparagales > Iridaceae > Iris > Iris macrosiphon. The sequence continues at coordinate 160,989,225 of JAYESA010000001.1, forward strand.
AAGCTTCTAGTCTAATCACTTAATTAATTTAATCCATCTCCTTAACTATGGGCTTTCTAAATGGGCCAAGTATAACTATTTAATTCATGTTGGTCCATGGGTCCAAACTAAAATATTTGGGTCTACTAAAATAAGTCCAAAATAATTAAATAACATCCAACAACAATTAAATAATACAACAAAAATTATTTCCCATGCACAATATTTATTTAAATAGGAAATTACTAAAATACCCTTTTTCCTAAAATATGGTAGTGACAAGTCTACCCTCCTTAAAATAATTTCGTCCTCGAAATTTAAAGATGAAAACTACCCCCAGAAAATCACAGAACAGAACTAAAGAATCACAATTAACTAATGAACAGAACATAACTAGAAAATAACATACCTCAAGGTACAAACAAATATGGATAACGCTCTCGCATGTCATCCTCTCTCTCCCAGGTAGACTCCCCCGGAGAGTGATGCCTCCATGCGACGCGTACCAAAGAAATAGTCTGGTTCCTCAGCACCTTCTCTCTCCGATCCAGAATCTCAACTGGCTGCTCTGGATAGCTAAGAGTAGGGCCCACCTCTATCTCTGAGTGATCCAATACATGACTAGGATCTGCCACGTATCGTCTCAACTGCGACACATGAAATACGTTGTGCACTCCTTCCAATGCAGGTGGCAAGTCTAGTCTATAAGCAACTGCACCGACCCTCTCTAGAATAGTGAAAGGTCCGATGAATCGCGGACTAAGCTTTCCGCCTCCACCGAAGCGAATCGTGCCTCGTGTCGGAGAAATCCTCAGAAACACCAAACCACCCACCTAGAACAAAACACCATCTTAAGAACTTAATCTATAACAAACAAGAACAAGCACAAACAAAATCTAAACTATACCTCGAACTCCAAAGGTCTCCGATGGCTATCGGCCCAATGCCGCTGTCTGTCCTGCGCCACTCGAAGTCTGTCTCTGATCAACTGAACCTTCTCCGCTGCATCCACAACCATCTCTGGCCCAAGCAAAACTCTCTCTCCAACATCGTCCCAAGACAAAGGAGTACGACACCTCCGACCATATAGAGCTTCAAAAGGTGACATCTCTATACTGGCCTGGTAACTGTTGTTGTAAGCAAATTCTACCAAATGGAGATGGTCCTCCCAAGAACCCCCGAAATCTAGTACATAAGTGCGCAACATATCCTCGAGAGTCTGGATAGTCCTCTCTGACTGCCCATCTGTCTGGGGATGATATGCAGTATTGAACTTGAGCTGAGTGCCCAAACTCTCCTGCAAACTCCTCCAGAAATGAGAAGTGAAACGACTATCCCGATCTGAGACTATGCTGACGGGAACTCCATGTATCCTAACGATCTGCCTCACATACATCTCTGCCAGTTTTTTCGTAGACAAACCTACCTTGAAAGGCAAAAAGTGGGCCGACTTGGTCAACCTATCAACAATGACCCAAATCGCGTCTTTTCCTCCTGGAGATCGTGGAAGTCCGGACACAAAATCCATAGTAATGTGTTCCCACTTCCACTCTGGAATGGGTAATGGCTGAAGTAACCCTCCTGGCCTCTGCCTCTCGCCTTTCACCTGCTGGCACACTAAGCATCTGGATACAAACTGTGCCACTTTCCTCTTCATGCCATACCACCACACACTCTCTCGCATATCCCGATACATCTTGTTAGCACCTGGATGTATGGAATACTGAGAGCGATGCGCTTCCTGCAACACCTCCTCTAGCAACTCCCCACTAGGCACACACAATCTAACTCCATGCCTCAAAGATCCATCCTCTGTAATAGTGAATTCATCCTCCAATCCTGCTCTCACCTGAGCTTTGATACTCCTCAAAGATACATCATCATACTGTGCTGTCACGCCCTAATCTCCCGCAAGCTCGATAGTCCCTACTGAACGTGAATCACCATGTTGCAGCTCTCCCGCAGGACAATCGTTCCCATCGGGACGTGATGCCGTATGAGCCTGGAGTTGCGCTCGTACAAGGCAATGTTTTCCAACACCAATGTTATCATCGAAACAACCAAGTTACAGCGGAAGCCGTTTAGTGTACCAAGCACACAAACAGAGTATACGCAGCGAAGCTCACAATAGGGTCCAAATGAAATGCCCCGAGTCAATGCCACAAAGGCGATGCCACGGAGACGATAAAATCTCTTGCTCTTTTCTCTAGCCCACAAAGGTACATACAGTTCATACATCTTGTCCCGTATATCCAAGCAGCGCCACTACGTCTGTGTACCTAAAATATTGTCCACAAACGTGGGTCAGTACACAACCGTACTGGTGAGCGGGGTAACCCACTCGCCTAAACCGACACTAAGTAAAATAGTGAATGCACACAGTTAAATGGTGAACTTTCTAGTTGAATCTTAGATTCGTTTTATGGCAGATGAATGACATGTTAAGGAAAGCAGTAAAGCAGTTTACGTATGCAAGCATTCAATCTCAAACCAAACGATAAGCATTTATATAACTGACCCGTCTAACTTAATGCTATCGCTTGCACGATAACATATCGAACCATCAGTCTCGCCTCAATATCCATCCTCAACCAAAGTTTATATTTCCAATCTCGAGTGCACACTCTTGCCGAGGCAAGGTGGCCGCGCCTACGCGAAGCACAAACCATCCAAAGTAAAGCAAACCAACTCTTATCTATATGAAGTCACTGGCCAAGCCATAAAGGACGTATGATCGGACTGATCATATGCGGTTCTCCTCAAAACAGCGCTAAGTAGCTAACCCACCTGGATCGATTGCCAACCGCTGGCACCGCGCCCAAGACGCGTTACCCAGTTGTCTCCTCCATGGTCGAACGATCCCGGTGCCCCGGAGCTCCCGTTCGAGGAGACCAAACCCTGTGCAATACAGGTTGTCCGTGACATGCAGACACCAAGTAGGTATGACGAGAGGATCGAACATTCTCGCCCCACCAAGCGATCCTAGACTCGTTCAACCAATATCCAACCAAATATCCATAACCATTCTTCCAACATATCCATCCAAGAGATCCAAATGTCGACCTCAAGATATAGCCCAAGGCAAGTGTTTCCATAGGCACGATGCCTCTTCTCAACACAAAGTCCAAATTGGTGCAACACCCTTGCTCGAAGCAAATCCGATGGCACAATGCCGTTTCAGTGGCACAATGTCCCATTCGTGGCACGATGCCCCATCAGGCGACACAACGCCCTCGCCGATGCAGTTGTTCGGTTTCGAACCATAACTGCTCGCTTTGCAAGACAAAGCAACTCAGTGATACTCGCGCACGGATGCACGTTCGCTCGCTCGAATTCCCGATATTCCCATCGCCTCAAAGGTATCATCCCAATTATCCAAGTAAAATCCCAAGTATCCAACCAACTGCCTCAAATGTATAATCCAGCTATCGCATCCAACTATCCAACGCATAATCGTTCAAGCCAAAATCCTACCAAGCCAACGACGTACACTCTATGCACGCCTCAGTGTAGTGTTTCTCAATATTTCAGCCCAAGTATTCAAGCCTTTTACGTGTTTTCCATATTATTAGGCATAAAGGAGTAGAGGAGAAGGGAAAGAGCCCACTCACAATGATTGATCCCGTTAGGCATCCTGTCCTGCCGATACGGCCAATCCCTTGAACCCGTGGTCCGATGCAAGCGCGATCTACTCAACTGGTATGACCGTACGAGCAGGCCGTGCTTTCCAAATCATCCGACCGATCGGATTAAGGAAGACGACATTATCGCTTCCATTCAGCTATTCAGTATTGTTCCTGAACGAACACCTGATTTCCATCGAACCCGCTAGCCATCTGCACATTGAAACCAACTCGATTAATCCTTCTTCCCAAAATCCAATATTTCAAATGTAACCAGCATTTGATTCATTCAATCCGACTCAGCGTAACGCTTCGAGCGGTTGCAGGACGTTACAGTGCTGCCTTAATCCTGTCCATCAAATCCGAGTGTATCTGTAATCCCCACATCTGCATAGTACATACAGGAACAATCACCTCAATGCCCAAGCTCTCCAAGTCCTCCAACAAATATCGATCCTGCGTTAAGAACATAGCTACCGGATACCTGCTCAAAGCATCAGCAACTACATTGGCTTTCCCAGGATGATATTGCAAAGAGATATCAAAATCCTTCATCAGTTTCAACCACCGACGCTGCCTCATGTTCAACTCCTTCTGCGTGAAAACGTACTTCAAGCTTTTGTGGTCTGTGAAGATCTCCACACGCTCTCCGTACAAATAATATTTTCATAACTTCAGGGCGAATATGACAGCTGCCAATTCCAAATCATGGGTAGGATAGTTCTTTTCATGAGGACGCAATTGCCTGGATGCATAGGCAATCACTTTCCCATGCTGCTGAAGAACACAACCTAAATCCTTTCCCGATGCATCACTATAAATAGTGAAACCTCCGGACCCTGATGGCAACGTCAAAATAGGAGCAGACGTCAACCTCTTCTTCAACTCCTCAAAAGTAACCTGGCAATCCTCCGTCCAAAAAAACTCCACATCCTTCCTTGTGAGTCTGGTCATCGGCTCGGCAATCCTTGAAAAATCTTGCACAAACTTCCTGTAATAGCCTGCCAATCCCAAGAAACTCATGATCTCTGCTACCGAACTCGGAGTCTTCCAAGATTCTACTGCTGAAATCTTCTTCGGATCCACTGAAATACCATCACCAGTCACAACATGCCCCAAGAATTCTACCTTGTCCAAGAAAAACTCACATTTGGACAACTTCCCATACAACTTCTCCTTCCTCAGCACATCCAACACAATCCTCAAATGCTCCTCATGCTCCTCCGGTGTCCTCGAGTATATGAGTATGTCGTCGATGAACACCACCACAAACTTGTCAAGGTACTGGTGGAATACCTTGTTCATCAAGTTCATAAATACCGCCGGTGCATTAGTCAAACCAAACGGCATCACCATAAACTCGTACTGACCATACCGAGTTCTAAAAGCAGTCTTCGGTATGTCCTCCGGCTTCACCTTCACCTGATGGTAGCCTGATCTCAAATCTATCTTAGAAAATACCTTCGCACCACTCAACTGATCAAACAGATCATCAATCCGTGGCAAAGGATACTTATTCTTGATAGTGAGATTATTCAAAGCCCTGTAATCAATGCACATGCGTACCGATCCATCTTTCTTCGGTACAAACAATACCGGGGCTCCCCATGGTAAAGAACTCGATCTGATAAACCCTTATCCTGCAATTCGTCCACCTGCTTCTTCAACTCGACCAGCTCGCTGTTGTTTACTCTATAGACATGTTGCGAAATTGGTTCTGCACTTGGCACCAAGTCTATAGAAAATTCAACATCTCGATCTGGTGGCAATCCTGGCAATTCCTCAGGAAACACATCTAAGAATTCTGCTATCAACGGATGCGGCAACTCCTTGTCTTCTACCATAGCTCCACAAATAATGCCTTCTCCCTGCTCCGCAGCTCCTCTAGCAAACTCGAACTCTGGCTCTCCTGGCGAACCAAACAAAACTCTACCTCCTCTACAGTCTATGCTAGCACGGTGCCTACTCAACCAATCCATCCCAAGTATAATGTCGTAGCTCGGAAGTGGCATTACAAGTAAACACGCACTCAACTCCCGGCCTCCCAGAGTAACTCTCCGATCTTTGCAAATATCATTAACCAGGATAATGCATCCCCCGGTCATGATCTTGCAAGTCCTAAGCAAAGACTCAGCTACCAAACCATGCTTTAGAGCAAAAGAAACAGATACAAAACTATGGGAAGCACCACTATCAAACAAAGCTAAAGCTGGAATGGAATCAAGAAGAATAGAACCTGCGATGACATCTCCGGTGGGTTCCTTCTCTTCGACGATCATAGCAAACGCTCATCCCTGTCGAGCACCTCCCTGCTGTTGATGCTGGACAAAACGCTGCTGCTGTGTCGGAAGCGGTCCCCTCGGCTGTGCTGCAGGTGGTCTCGTCTGTGTCCTCGGAGCTGGAGCTGCTCCTTGAACTGCACGACGAGGACACTCCCTTGATTGATGCCCTTCAGTACCACAATACAAACAAACTCCTAGTCTCCTCCTGCAAACTTCCCAGATGTGGCCAGGGTTCTTGCAGAAGTTGCATGGAGCTTGCTGTAACTGTCTCTGCTGCTGAGGTGCCTGGTGAAAAGGCGCTCTAGCTGGAGTCTGGTTCTTCTGTGGCTGCTGGAAAGGTCTGGACTGGAAACGAGGACGTTTGACAGATACTGCACTGCCGTTGGCCTCCAGAAAAGAATCACGGTCTCTCTTGGTCTTCAAACCCAGATCCCGCTCAACCTTGCGTGCCTCCGCAAGTATCTCCGAGTATGTCTCATAAAAAGACAGAATGAGGATCAATATGGCACAAGATGTAAGACATCAAGGAAAAGACAGTTTAAGGGTTCAAGTATCAATGTCAAAGGAGAATAGTTGAATCAAAAGAATTTTTCTAGATGTGATTGAGTATCTCAGCCTATATCCTATATCCTATCGCAGGCTCGCAGTAGTACAACTAAGTTGTCGCACTACCACGATATCACATACTTGTGAAGCTAGACCTGTATGGGCTACCACCAAAAATGTGTCACGACCCGTACCCGATGTAAGGATACTAGTCGGAAACAACGCCCAGCCTACGCCGCAGAATCGACGGTAGAACACTGTCTAGGTAGTCTATCTAATGTAATGAACCACCAATAATGATAGAATACTCAATCACAGAACTAAGATAGAATGAGCACGAATCAGATAAGAATAGAATAGTCATCATACAACTCATGAGTTTAAAATAATACATCAATGAGTCTGAAGAGTAACAAATAAGCTGGAGACAAATCCAGTACAAAAGAATACTATCATACTACAAAGCTACACTCCAGGGTCAACTGTCTCAGTTGGGATAAGTCCCTCTTGAGCCAGGGTCTCTGAATCTAAACCCACAACATCCTGGGGTCCATAATAGGTAGGGTACTCCTCAGTGTCATCTGAAAAAATATATCCAGTCAGGAAAGGAGCATAGTACATCTCTAACAGCAGTTCTAATCTATGATAAAAACTATGTAACAGTAAATAGCTATGGATAAACAAGATGCACAATAGATACAAGAGATATATAGACAATAAGGAAATACTGGAAAGAAATACAATAATGAACAATATGCCAATGAAACAATAATACTAATGACTAAGTGTGTGAGTACTAGCTTAACATGTGATCGGCTTGGGCAAGATACAATGCGGCCTGGCTAATCATACGTGCGGCACATGATCAACACTATTCGCTTACCAATACTTTATTCAATAGGGATTTGATCACATATCTATACTAATACTCCCCACCCCTAACTGGTATAATAGATCCAACCACGGTATGCTATGGCACTAGATTCCCCAAGAAGAGAGCGATTCCTCCCGAAAATCGGTGTCTGTACATGTATAAGATAACCAATAAAACAATACTTGCACCATATACACCATATACCAAGGAATAACATCTCATGACGAGATCCGGATATACCAATCCGTGTAACCATAGTGTCAAGAAAAACACGTATATCTACACTAGATACAACGAACATATAGGATATCATAAATGAGAAACTATCAGAGAATGTACTCGCCTGAAGTCCAATGAAAAGTCTCACAGATGTCTGACTCGGTGCCTCGAAGACCTAGATATGGAATACCACATTAATACAAGGTCCCGGAAAGAGAACAAGTCAAACTAGTCAACTTCTAGGTCAATAAATAAATTCTAAGTCAAAAGTCAACTATGGTCAACTCTAAAGTCAACTAAATCAAACATGGTCAAACCAAGGTCAATCTCACAAGACATCTATATAAATAATATAGAAATAAAATACAACAATTTAGGAATCAAAATTAGATCCCAATAGATACCCACACAAAGTATACTAATAATACAATATTATACACACTCTAAATAATGTATATACAAACCAATATTTATACAAATAAAATAATATATTATTATTAGTAATATACCTCACGAAATACCTATATATATACATATATATATATACAAATATAACATATAATATATAAATTAAATCTGCCAAATCGTCACTGAAAACAGTGAGCTGAAAATACAATTTAAATAAAACAGCTTATAGTGACAGTCACAACTGTCACAAAAAATCTGTCGCAGAAACTCTATATATAAACCACTGCTGACTCGGATCGCTGACAGTTAAAACTGTCGCAGAAACTGTCGCAGAAACTGCTGCTTAATAAATCCGCCCACTGCATTTAATGACAGAACTGTCATTAAATGCCCTATTAATGCTAGAGCGGCTGCTGTTTTAATGACAGGATTCTGTCATTAAATGCCCTGTCGCCAAAGCTATATATATAATCTATATATTAATAACTATAAATCAATATAAATAAATAAATATATATATATACATATATAAAACAATTTAATAAATATATATACTTATATATATACACACATAAACTTGCACATTAAAATATTGATAATTACTAAACACAATGCACATATTAATGTACATATTTTACATGGCTAAAAGCACACATAAAAATACATTCATTAATATCCAAATAATTACATAATAATTATAAATAATATAATTACACATTTAAACACATAAATATATTTTATAAAACATTTATATATAATTTATGTTATTAACATAAGTACATATATATTTGCATGCAAGAAAGCTACATACATATATTTATACACCACATTAGAACACAATTGTCAGAGACGTAGAGGATACGGTGTAGAATATTAATAAATTCGGGTTGCACAAATCTGTTAAGATTGTGTTCTCCATTTCGATTGGAACGCACAAGAGTACGGGGTTGGAAATCTATTTAGAATTAAAATAATAACGTCCACGACGTTTATTGTGCGACTAAAATGTAGCACGAGAAAGCATAATTATAAGTTACACAAATGTTAGAATGGTAGGCGGGCATGTCTAGGGCAACAAATCCAACACGTTATATAGGTTCCGTGCTCCATCTATTTAGTTATCTTTATAGTCTTACCTTATGATCAGTTTCATGGCATAATAAAAAGTCTAACTCGTGTGGCAGTGTGCCGTGCGATATAAGAGTAACACGACGAGAACTTACCAACTTACTATTCGTCCTTCCCTGTCCAAGGCAACCAAGTTAAACCAGGCACAAGCATTTATAATGAAAACCAGGGGCAATAGCATAAGCAAATAAAGTATCGTGAGCGAGGTCCTGTTTCAGGTGCACGAGTTATACAAATTATCCAGGCGTGTTGTAATGGATATTCAAGTGTTCAATGGATTACTCAGGTTGCCCAATTTATGCATAGATATCTTATACTAATGATCGTTTAGGTGATTCAGATTATTGGATGTGATACAATGACTCACACGGGGATTGCCGCTAAGCGAGGATGACTTATCTATATGAACATGAGTCGCTGGCATAGCCATAAATGACGAGTTATAGTTTTTAACGAGGATGGTATGCAACGAAAGCAAGTGAGGTACTGCAAGCCATCCCATCCTGCACGTGAGACTATCGTAAAATTCCATTCGGATCGGATCGACCCCGGTGCCCCGGAGACCGTCCGTGAAACGAGAACCAAAGATGTCACGCCCCAATCTCCCGCAAGCTCAATAGTCCCCGTGCTGCAACATGGTGATTCATGTTCAGCGGGGACTATTGAGCATACTACTCACATCAGCCCTCGACGCATTTCCAAATGCGCCACCGCAAGGGCCGTTCTATGGGTCTATAATATTCATCTCTGATTTAGCGGTCAAGTCGCTAGGGCCAGCTGTCCCGAAGCTACCCTCGATAATTGTAAGTTATCACGATTGACAGTTACTATGATCCATGCTATATCTCCTCTGCAAATCTGAGCCATAATCCAACCATTTCATCCGAACAAACTTTCGAATCCGAGCACTTTATGCACTACCTCTGACTCGTCGCGCCCCGAAAGGGAATAAAATTCATATGAATTGATGACTGTGAAACTAGCTTGTGAAGTTAAAGCAGCGGCTCGTTCATATCAAATTATTGCAATACTGGAAGAGACAGATGTGCCTCATATTTATAAGATGCAACGAAACATATGTCACGCCCCAATCTCCCGCAAGCTCAATAGTCCCCGCTGAACGTGAATCACTACGTTGCAGCGCAACTCTAGGTTCGTACGATATCACGTCCCGATGAGAACAATTATCCTGCGGGAGTACTGCAACGTGGTGATTCACGTTCAGCAGGGACTATTGAGCTTGCGGGAGATGAGGGCGTGACAAAAGATTCTCCTTGATTCCAAGTTGTTCGTGACATGCAAATCTTGGGTCATTCCATATTCACAACTTGACATGATAATCCATTAATCTTTGTTTTGAACGAGCATTGCTCCACGAGCTGTGATTCTTGCTTTACTTGACATATTTTTTATTCAGTGTTCAACTTGACTTGATGTATTCTCTTGGTTTGGGGATTGCCTTGGCGACCTAACAGTCCCGGATACTTGTAGTTTTATATTGCACAGAAGGACTATTTGATAGTCTTTTAGCTAACTAGATGCATGCATGATACGTATAGTGTAAACCCCCTGATTTTTTTAAAACTTTTAAATTAATTTTTCATAATTTTCTGGAAAATTTTTGGTATTTTTAACTAATTAAAACAAAGGTATTTTGAATATAAATAATTTTTAAATGATGTTAAATAATATTAAAATATTATGAAAATAATATTTTTATGTGTAAAATGAAAAATTAGATATAGGGTAATTTTTGGGGAATTTATTGGACCCCGAAAGCATTTTTAAAGACCTAAAAAGCAAGTTTAAAATAAACCAATTAAACCCTAATTAAACCCCGAAATAAACCCGGTTCAATTGAACCAAACTGAACCAAACCGTGCTAAACCAAACCGAACCCAAATTCTTAACGGGTCGGATAGGATCCGAATTGAACCCGACCCGGACCCGTTAACCCGACCGAAACCCTAATCCGAAACCCTTTCCTTCTCCGGCTATCCCTATTTAATCCTCCACCGCCGCCTGAACCCTAACCCCCAACCACCGAGTAACCCAACCCTAGCCACCGTTGTCTTCGGTTGCCCCGCCCCCGCAGCACCTCGACGACCATAGCCGCCGCCTGACTGAGAACCTCAACCTCAGCCCTAGCCTCCTGCCACCGCCTTTCCTCTCTCCACCGTCTCCTCCCGACAAGCCTTCTCCTCCTCCTGCTTTCCTCCTCCACCGTCGTCTCCGGCGAAGCCCTCTCCCCTCGCCGTCCTCCTCCCTTTCCCCGACCCGCAGCCTCTCGACCCGAACCTCGGCCGCCTAGCTCCTCCGTCTTCCCCTCCGCCTCGACCACGACAAGCAGCAGCAGTCGCTGCTCTCCCCGCAACGCCTCAGCCGAGCCGTCTCCGTCTTCCTCAGCCCTGAGCAGCCCCGACGAAGCTCCGACGAGTCTCCGGCATCGAAACCCTTACCCTAGAACAGTACCTGAACACAGCACAGTGTTGTATCGTGTCGCCTCGCGGACACGAGAATTCGATTTTCGCAGAGCCCTGTTCAGGTACTCTTTTCTCTCTCCTTGCTGCCCCATTTTCTGTTGTCTGTTGTGACACATAGGCTACGTAACCCTCTCGATGCCCGTGCAACCCGCTCGGTGTGTCGCGTCCTGTGGTGATCGCGAACTGCGATCCAAAAACAGAAAAAATAATACCCCATTTTCCCCCGGAACTGAGTGCGTTCTGCCAAACAAGACGACTTGGTCGCGTGCGATCTTCACCGAAAGGTGCGCACCGTTGATACGGACGTGTAAAATTTCGCGGAAGTTGATTTGGATGTGCGTGCACACCGGAATCAACGCGTATCCACCGACAACGCCCAGTATTGGCCCTGTTTCCGAACACGTTATAACTTTGTGTACGCACGTCGGATTGAAACGAAACTTATGCCATCAGACTCGTCGCAATACGATGGTCCTGTGACCCAATTTTGGTTCGATTCTAAAAACGTTGACAAAATCGCGTATCGTAGGCCCCACGGCTCCACTTGATGGACGATTTTGTGATCGGCTCATCGAAATCCAGTTCTGGAAGTTCTATTGGGTTCGTATCATCATTCTGGAATTGGTGATACTAAGTTTGACGAATTTGGAGAATATTATTTCTGACACGTTTTTCGGTGCAAAGCGGCCCACATGTGGATCCCGCTTTGATCAGAAACTGTCATTTTTGCCTCTGTGTCCAAATTGGACTCAAGGACAGACGTTTCTAGCTATTTGATATTTTTTGAATTTAATGGTGATGTTTATTTCAGCAATCGGAAGACTACCTGCAAATTCCACTGAGACCAGAGCTACAGTTGGAGCCAGAACCACATGCAAGTGTACCTTGCCATAGTTGCAGTATATTAATTCATATTATTCTCTTGTTTTATTTATGTGATTGTTGTAACTGCTTAACCTAGGACCGTGTGACTTACTTAGCGTCCGAATAATATTCGAGTGCCAACACCGTACGAGGAGTTTTGTAACGTCACCTAGAGATGGATATCGACACCCTTTATATTCTCGTGCTTGCATTATCAAGTACGTTATAACCCAGGACACCTGACACTATTTATTAGACAGAATCTTCCTGAGATATTCATGGTGATTCTGTATAGGATACAGGTTTATGACATCTACTTTATACATTCTTAGATATTATGTGACTTGTTGCATTAGTTATGATCTTGCGTGTCATGGATATGAGACGCGTGATTACATTGGGTGGGGAGAGATTTACCAAACAAAATGCTGATTATATATATATATTGTTATCTGGAGGTATCTTAGACTCTTACACAGAGCTTTGGCACATGTACTGTCCCTTCAAGAAAATACTGCTATGGGTTTCTCCAACACCTATCCTATAGTAGTCTCAGCCCGAGTATGACTAAAACTCCCACTTGGATATCACTTAGCTGGTTATATATTTACCCTATTGTTGCATTTATTGCTGCACTGCTTTTATTTTGGCATGAGTTATTTTGTACCTTGCTATGTCACCTGAGGACCTGGATCCGGATTATGTCCCCAGGATTAGCAGACGAGATCTATCTCGAGGTATACGGGACCGGAGCATTAGCAGGAACTGAGGCAGGAACATGTGCATACGTTGGAGCAGAACCAGGAACCGAGGACGAGGTGATTGCAGAGGATTTCTCCTGAGTATATGTTTCTTCTATGCTCAGTCTTGATGCAATTAAACTCTTTTAATTCTTGTTTAATGAACAATTGTAACAGACTTATTATCGGGTTGTTCTCCGATTTATTTACTTGAGACTTGATGATGTTTATATTTCACTCTATTGATATTGCTGTATTTATTCTGTGGATGAGATTAGTAGACCTTTATTGTTGTATTACAGCTTAAGTACGTCCCGATGGATCCATTAAATTGGGTTTATCCATCGGTGTGTGCTGCTGGCCATTGTCACGTGTCTAATCCCTCGATATTTTGGGACTGGGCGTGATATGGTTTTTGTGGTGGCCCATGCAGGTCAACGACTAAAATTACTTCGGTTTCAACTTAGGGACCGAGCAAGCCTGCAGTAAGAATATGATAATTTTTAGGATCTCATCCACTTGCGTGAAACGTTCTTGATATCTATATTGGATTCAAATTAATTTCTTGACTTGCATCTTGTCTTGATTCCTGCGCGGCTTTTATAGTTTATTTTTGATGCAGAGTAGTGGATTCAAGAGCAAACGACGAAACTCCAACAAGAACACCAATAGGTGCTGTAGCCACCTACGGAGAAGATGAAGTGACGTCATTGAGTGGAGATCCCTCTACTCACCGAAGCAGCCAAGCAGATCACCATGCTTCTAGATTTCGGTGTGATGACATCCCACCGCCTCCGCAGTTCGTTCCACCAATGCCCGTGTTCCCACAAGGGAAGCCTATGGACGGGCAACAGATATTCCAAATGATCTACGCAATGATGCAAGCCCAGCAACAAGTCCAACACGAGGCTCAGCGTCGCGAGGCAGATTACTTAAGGAATATCCTAGTAACTGTACTGGAGCAGGCCAACTTACCAGCTCGACGGCCAATGATGGGCTCTATCCCCGATTTTCGTCAGCTGAAGCCCCGTACCTTCTCAGGCAAGGAGGAGCCCACAGAAGTTCATGAGTGGCTCACCAACACTCAACATCAATTAGAAGCAGCTGAGCTTCCACGGGAACGTTGGATGACTGCCGTCAGAATATAATTGACGGGCAATGCACATCACTGGTGGCTATCTGAGGAGATACGGCTTGGACCAGACCGAGTCACTTGGGAGGAGTTCTCCAGACTCTTTCAGGAGATGTACATTAAAGCTATCGCTCTATCAGAACTGCAGGACAAGTTCAATCGTCTCACTCAGGATACTATGACAGTAGAAGAGTACAACGCATAATTCATTCGTCTGAGTCGCTTCGCCCCTACCTTGATTCTGACAGAAGAAGGGAAGGCCAAGAAGTTCTTCGATGGACTAAACTTTGAGCTACAAAAACTAATTGGATCCGTTGCACCTACATCTTACTCGGACGTCCTTGCTGCAGCCCGATGCATGGAGCGCGTCACTAGGAGAGAGACCAGTCTGAAGTGGCCTTCCACATCAGCACCGGCCAGAGCACCACAAGAAGAAGCTGCAAAGAGACCTCACCTACACCAACAACAGAAAGCATCTACACCACTAGCACTAATCCTACCTTCTTGCCACTACTGTGGCAAGGCAGGCCATCTTGCGAAGGAATGCCGACGCAGATTGGGATTATGTTTAGCTTACGGATCCAGCCAGCATTCGGTATGGGAATGCCCTGAGCGTAGAGAAGGAGCACAAATGGCAAACCAACAAGCTCTACGAGCACCCGAACCAAGGCCACCCATGGCACCTTGTCACTACCCAATTCTAGAAAATAGGGTATATTTTTTTTATTTGATAAATAGTGTATTGTATTTAATTATTTATATTTATAATTAATTAGTGCTTGTCTTATTTTTTTATTTTGATTGTTTTAGGGTTTTGGCTAGCCTGGACCCTTGTCAGACCCTAGTGGACCCATGTCCGACCCAGCCCACACCCTGGTGAGAATTATTTTGGGGCTTAGAATTATTATTTTATTTTTAGGAGGTTAGTTGGAGAGATTTGGAACTAGTTTGAGCGCATTTGGAACCCGGAACCCAAAACCGAGTGAGTAGGGGCGTTTTGGGAATATGGAACTTAGTGGAACCCCATTTATTAGCTAGGCCGGCCCCTACCTACCCCCCCCCCCCCAAACCGTGAGCACAGCAGCCCTCTCCCTCCTTGCATTCCACTTCTTCCACTTCTTCTTCTTCTTCTTCACTTCTTCTTCTTCTCCACTTCTTCTTTCTTCTCCTTCTTCCTCCAAAGTAAGTTTTCTTCCACTTTTCTTCTTTCTTTCTTTTATTCCTTCTTCCTTAAGCTAACCCTCACCTTACATTTTCTCTAACCTAGGTGTGAGGAGTTTAGATCTAGTGTGGGAGCTAGAGTTGGTGGCTTGGAGCTTGAGGGAGGTGATTTCTAGGAGATCGGAGACCTTGGCCTTGGGATTCCAACTCCCAAGAGGTAAAATCTAACTTTTCCCTTCCTAATTATTTTTGTGTAGTGTAATTAGTGTTGTAGAACCTTCCTAGACCCTAACCCTACCCGTAGGAGGAAGTTGGAACTAGTTTGGGTGAGTTTAGAGACTTTGACATTAGGTTTTGTGTCGAATTCGGGTGGAATCCGAATTTGGCCCAATTTTGGGTGATGCCCTAGGTTAGATGGACCTAGGTAGACGTTGTCGGGTGTCTAGAGGGTGAGTGCGTTTCTCCGTTTGGACACGGGAAGCCGTGTCGCGGAGAAACGGGCGTTTCGGGCGAAATTGGGGCTTTTCGTCGTCGCCGATTCTAAGTGCGTGTGCATTTCCGCCACGGGCCTAGAATCGACGTGGGAGCGCATTTTCTAGGATCTAGACATCGTGTAGAGCGTGTGGGTAAATTTTGGGCCGATTCCGAGTTCGTTTGGTGTGCATTTCAGGAGGTTTTCCGAGCCGCGCACCACGTGTTCGTCGAAATGACCGAACGGCCATTTCGACTTGGTTTCCTCGTTTCGGCTTTGTACGCGCATTGGGTTAGTATCGGGGAGTGTGTGCTAGAGTTTTCGAGTTATATTTTATATATTTTAGGGTATTGGTGAGTGTCGGGGTCGTTGGGCGTGAGTAGGGCGTGTGGTTTGAGTGTTGTGTGCGTGGTTGTGTTTGTATTGATATGTGTCTATATATATATATATTTATATATATGTATGTGTGTTTATGTATATATATATTTATATATATATGTGTGTATTTATATTTATGTACTTGTATATGTATATGTCTATGTGTATATATATATATATATATATATATATATATATATATATATGTGTAAGTGTGCTTGTGTGTGTGTATGTGTATATATATATATAGGTGTATGTATATATATATAGTTGAGAGTGTGTGTCGATATATATATATTAAGTGTATATATATATGTAGCTATGTATATATATATTTATGTGTGTGTGTGTATTAGTGTGTGAGTGTGTGTATTAGTGTGTTTGTGGGAGTGTGTGTGTGTGTGTGTATGTGAGTTGGAGGGGGGGGAGAAACTGAACTGCAGCAGCAGCAGTTCAGCTGCAACAGCAGCAGCTAGCTGCTGCTAGGCAGAGCAGCAGCAGCAGTATGAAGAGGGTGCAGCAGCAGCAGCCATGAAGCCAGCAGCAGCAGTATCAAGAGCAGCAGCAGCAGGATCAGCACAAGCAGCAGCAGCAGCAAGCTCTAGGCAGCAGCGAGGCTAGTAGCGAGGGGTGTTGGCGAGGGATAGATACATAGATAATAGATATATCTATATAGATAGATAGATACATAACTAGTTAGATAGATAAGTTATTAGATAATAAGTTAGATAGATAGCTAGGTATTTAGATAGATAGATATATAGTTAGATAGGTAGCTAGATAGTTACCTAGATAAGTAGATATGTGATAGATACCTATATCCATATGCATAGATATATATATATACCTAGAGATGGATATATATATTATAGTTAGTAATATATATTTATGCGTAGGGTAAGGTAAATGGGTATTTATGTATGTGTGTGTGGATATGTATATGTATATAGGTAGATACCTACTTAGATGTATTAATAGATAGTAGATATCTATATTACCTAGCCTAGATTAATAACTAGGTGCATAATTAATAGCTAGGTAGCTAGTTAGAGGGTTTTAGAGTGAAACCTCAATACCTTGAGGTACCGAGGTATCTCGATACCTTGAGATATTCAAGGTATTGAGTTTCGAGCGGGGTATTTGAGCATTAGCCTAGGAAATGCTTGGGAGTGATTTTTATATATTTATATATATATAATTACGTGTGCTAGCATAGGTTTTTGCGGGTTTAGGCGGGGTGCGTGGCCTAGGGCGAGGTATCGGATACCGAGGGTATCCCGGTATCTCGATTAGGCGAGTTTGAGAGTTTAGTAGCTTAATGAGCTCGGTTTGACCTAGAATTTCAGGGGCACCCTAGTTTGACCTAGCTTTGACCATAATTGTCCCCGTTGACCGTAAAAGTCAACGTTTGACCTAGTTTTGACCTAGAGTTGACTTTTTGGACCCCCGGGTTGACTTTTTGACCCGATTTTTACCGGTTTGACCCGTTCGACCTAGAATAGCCCTAGAAGCCTGTTTTTAATTATTTTATATCAGTTTAAATGCTTAGAACCCTGTTTAATCCTTGCTTTTTGCATTAGGTCCTTGCGACACCGGTCCGGACCTCGATCCTCATCAGTTGCTCAGGACATCAGGCGAGTACCTACCTCTGATAGTTTCTATTTCATGATAGCGTTTATATCACCTGTTCTAGAACTGTAATACTTGATTCTGACACTTTATTACACGAGCTGGTACTAGTGGATCCCGTCATGAGGTGCTATCTCCCTTACCGTGTTCAGCGGGTATTTGGAGTTGCTTTCAGAGTTATGTACTTTGCTCCAGTCCTGACTGGGCATATTTTTCCAGAGGATCCTGAGGACTATTGCCCTACGTTCTACGGGCCTGGTATTGACGACTGTTGTGACCCCGTGATCGAGGAGGAGTGCGCCAAGGAGACGCCGATAGCACCCTAGTTAGCTAGGTGGGTTTCCTGGGTTATTTCCAGTGGTTTGTATTTTGGATGACTGTACTTATTCTTTTGTGCTTCTGTGAGATGTTGTAGCTTTTAGACTTGGACTGTATTATTTTGGATTGCCTTGCTCTCTTGGTTCTGTTTCTGGTTTATATCATATCGTGCTTATATTCTTCCTCTAGTTTTGTGATTGAGATTATTGTCATATATATATTGCGTGGTTGCCCCCCTATTGGAGAGGATTTTATTCACATATATATATTGCGTGGTTTTGCCCTCCTTTTGGAGAGGTCATGCCGGATTTTTCTGTGAGTTATCTAGATAGTTGGTTGACCTAGAACGGACGTATCCACGGCTCATGCCCGATTTTCGGGTGCGGGTCGTGACACGTTTTTGGTGGTGGCCCATGCAGGTCTCTGTTTTTAGGGTTACCTGCAATAGGATATAGGAGATAGGCTGAGAGAGAGTGTGCTCAATCACAACTAGGACCCTTCCTACTTCCTTTTGCTATCTTTAATTTTTCCGAAATTGTTTTCTTTTGCAATATTATTGTCCTTCATTGATGTTATCGTTTCTTGCACTATATTGACTTCTTTTGATCTGTGTTCAGGATGCCCCAGCAGCTGCCCCAGCAGCTGCCACCGAGAGGTCTGCCACCTCTCGACCTGCTCGACTTCCGGCAGCCGCTACCGCTCCACTCGCCACTCCTGCGGTTGAGGGAGCTTCAGTTTCTCTCGGAGATCCCCTTACTCCCATTGATCCGAGAGCCACCCCAGTTGTCCCGGTGGTACCTCCTCCACCACCGCCTGCGCCAGTAGATGCTACGCAGTTGTTCGTATTCTTCCGAGAGATGATGGATGCGCAGCACCGCCAGGCAGATGTTTTGAGGATGGGCATTGAGAATGCTCATCAGGTGGCTTTGACAGCGGTCGACAGAGTGGCTCAGATCCAGCCACAGCCAGAGCAGGCTCAGTATCCTAGGCCGGGTACTATCATCGATTTTCAGAGGATGCGGCCTAAGGAGTTCCGCGGCACAGAGGGGATCTTGTATGCCGACGACTGGATCGAGCATATAGAGGGCATCTTTAGGCTGGCGATGATCCCAGCCAGCATGCAGATAGAGGCAGCGGGCAGCCAGATGTTCGACCTTGCCCTCACTTGGTTCCGCACGGATACGCGGATAGCAGCTCCGGGATTGACTTGGGAGGCTTTCAAGAAGCTTTTCAAGGAGAAGTTCTTCCCGGACGTGGCTCTCAGTGCCTTAGAGAGTCAGTTCGAGGCGCTCGTCCAGGGGAGTATGCTAGTGGATGAGTATGCAGCGGAGTTCTGCCGTCTGGGCAGATTTGTTGAGGGGTTGTCAGAGGCAGCGAAGGCACGGAAGTTCCGCAAGGGCTTGGTCATGGCGGTCAAGTCCTTGACTAGGAGCGACCGCGAGGCGACCTTCGAGCAGATTGTCAGCGACGCTCAGAGGGCTGAGGATGATTTGGAGCTGAAGACGAAGAGGGGCAGAGACACTTCCGGAGCAGGCAGCAGTGCAGGCCCGGCCAAGAGGCCATTCCAGCAGACCCAGCAGCACCAGGGTCAGGGTCGGGCGCCCTTCCGGCAGGCGCCCCAGCAGCAGAGGCAGGGTCAGCAGCAGGGCCAGAGGCAGCCCATCGTTTGCCCTTTCTGTAAGAAGCCAGGGCACGGATGGGACATATGCAGAAAGAGGCTGGGCAGATGTTTATTGTGTGGCACCGCAAACCACCAGCTGAAGGATTGTCCTTCAGCGCTTGCCCGTACAGCTCAGGGCGGAGGAGCCGCTCAGAGGGCACCAGCCAGAGCACCTGCAGCGCAGCAGAGAGGTCAGCCTTTGCAGACTCAGCAGCAGAGGTTCGCCCAGCACCAGCAGCAGCACCGAGGAGGACAGCAGGGGCGAGCTTTTGTCCTGACAGTGGACGAGGCTGAGCCAGTTGGTGACGTTATCTCAGGTTCTGTTCTCCTTGATTCCATTCCAGCACTTGCTTTATTTGATTCCGGTGCTTCCTATAGCTTTGTGTCTGTATCTTTTGCTGTTAGACACCATCTTGTTGCTGAACCTTTAGCTAGACTCTGCAAGATCACGACCGGGGGTGGTATCATCCTAGTCCGTGATGCTTGCAGAGACCGGAGAGTTACCTTGGGAGGCCGGGAGTTGAGTGTGTGCCTACTCGTAATGCCACTTCCGAGCTACGATGTTGTACTCGGGATAGATTGGTTGAGTACGCATTGTGCTAGTATAGATTGTCGTGGAGACAGAGTTTTGTTCAGTCCGCCAGGTGAGCCAGAGTTTCAGTTTGCCAGAGGAGCAGCGGAGCAGACCGAGGGAGTCTTCTGCGGAGCCCTGGTGGTAGAGCCGAGGTCGCTACATCCACTGATAGAGGAGTATATGGATGTCTTTCCGGAGGAGTTGCCAGGGTTACCCCCGGACAGAGATGTGGAGTTCTCTATAGACTTGGTGCCAGGCGCGGAGCCGATATCCCAGCACGTCTATAGAGTCAGCAACAGTGAGCTGATAGAGTTGAAGAAGCAGGTGGATGAGCTTCAGGACAAGGGATTTATCAGATCTAGTTCTTCTCCGTGGGGTGCTCCGGTACTTTTTGTGCCGAAGAAGGATGGATCGATACGGATGTGAATCGACTACAGGGCTCTGAACAGCCTCACAATCAAGAACAAGTATCCACTGCCGCGTATTGATGATCTATTTGACCAGTTGAGCGGAGCGAGGGTGTTTTCCAGGATTGATCTGAGGACAGGCTACCACCAGGTGAAGGTCAGGAAGGAGGATATTCCGAAGACAGCTTTTCGGACCAGATATGGACAGTATGAGTTCTTGGTGATGCCGTTTGGGTTGACTAATGCCCCGACAGTGTTCATGAATCTGATGAACAAGGTGTTCCATCAGCATCTGGACAGGTTTGTGGTGGTGTTTATAGATGACATCTTGGTGTATTCGAAGACCCCAGAGGAGCACGAGGAGCATCTGAGGATAGTGCTGGAGACTCTCAGGAAGGAGGAGCTTTATGGAAAGCTCTCGAAGTGTGAGTTCTTCCTTGACAAGGTTGAATTCCTTGGTCATGTGGTGACTGGAGAGGGTATCTCGGTGGATCCGAGAAAGATCGTGGCAGTTGAGGCATGGAGTGCTCCGAGTTCAGTAGCCGAGGTCAGGAGTTTCTTGGGACTGGCAGGCTACTACAGGAGATTTGTTCAGGATTTTTTCCGGATTGCAGAGCCGTTGTCTAGGCTGACCCAGAAGGACGTGGAGTTTGTTTGGTCAGAGGAGTGCCAGATCGCCTTTGATGAGCTGAAGAGGAGGTTGACGACAGCTCCAGTCTTGACGTTGCCATCAGGTTCTGGAGGATTCACTATCTATAGTGATGCATCGGGGAAGGGACTGGGTTGTGTGTTGCAGCAGAATGGGAGGGTGATTGCCTATGCTTCCAGGCAATTACGTCCTCATGAGAAGAATTACCCTACCCACGATTTGGAGTTGGCAGCGGTCATTTTTGCTCTGAAGTTGTGGAAACACTATTTATACGGAGAGCGTGTGGAGATCTTCACAGACCACAAGAGCTTGAAGTATGTGTTTACCCAAAAAGAGCTGAACATGAGGCAGAGGAGATGGTTGGAGTTGATGAAAGACTTCGACATATCATTGCAGTACCATCCAGGGAAGGCGAACGTAGTTGCGGATGCATTGAGCAGGTATCCGGTAGCTATGTGCCTGACTACAGATCGTTATCTTCTGGCAGATCTAGAGAGCTTGGGCATTGAGGTGATAGTGCCTGGAGTTGAGATGCAGATGTGGGGACTGCAGATTCAGTCAGAGTTGGTAGACCGGATCAGGGCTACACAGTTTGAGGATGAGTCCCTGAGGAGCATCAGGGAGCAGGTTCAGATGGGATTAGCAGATGACTTCACCATTGCTGATGATGGTTCATTGCGGCACGGTACCAGGTTGTGTGTGCCGAGTGGGTCGTTGCGCGAGGAGGTTCTCCAGGAGGCGCATCGATCCCAGTACTCTATGCATCCAGGTGCCAATAAGATGTATAGAGATCTGAGACAGCATGTATGGTGGTACGGGATGAAGCAAGAGGTAGCGCGCTTCGTATCCCGATGCTTAGTGTGCCAGCAGGTGAAGGCGGAGAGGCAGAGGCCAGGAGGTTTACTCCAGCCGTTACCCATTCCGGAGTGGAAATGGGAGCATGTGACCATGGATTTTGTTTCTGGACTTCCCCGTTCTCCAGGCGGGAAAGATGCAATTTGGGTCATCGTGGACAGGTTGACCAAATT
Source organism: Iris macrosiphon (assembly GCA_036927795.1). Taxonomy (NCBI): domain Eukaryota; kingdom Viridiplantae; phylum Streptophyta; class Magnoliopsida; order Asparagales; family Iridaceae; genus Iris; species Iris macrosiphon. The sequence goes on from JAYESA010000001.1 coordinate 161,011,779, forward strand.
GGCCCACTTTTTACCATTCAAAGTGGGTACGTCTACAGAGAGACTAGCAGAGATGTATGTGCGCCAGATAGTTAGACTGCATGGAGTTCCAGTGAGCATAGTATCAGATCGGGACAGTCGCTTTACTTCGCATTTCTGGAGGAGTCTGCAGGCTAGCTTGGGCACCCAGCTCAAGTTTAGTAGTGCGTATCACCCACAGACAGATGGTCAGTCAGAGAGGACCATTCAGACACTTGAGGACATGCTACGCACCTGTGTTTTGGATTTCAGAGGCTCTTGGGAGGATCACTTGCACTTGGTAGAGTTTGCTTACAACAACAGCTACCAAGCCAGTATCGAGATGTCACCTTTTGAGGCGTTGTATGGACGGAGGTGTCGTACTCCGTTGTCATGGGATGATGTAGGTGAGAGAGCTTTGCTTGGCCCAGAGATGGTGATCGATGCAGCGGAGAAGGTCAAGCTCATTAGAGATAGACTTCGGGTGGCGCAGGACAGGCAGCGGCATTGGGCCGATAGCCACCGGAGACCTTTGGAGTTCGAGGTATAGCTTAGAATCTAGATTTTGTTCTTGTGTTTGCTTGTGATTGCTTGTTTTAGACTAAGTGCAGAGACCTTGTTTGTGCTAGGTTGGAGATCTGGTGTTCCTGAGGATTTCTCCGACGCGGGACACTATTCGCTTCGGTGGAGGCGGGAAGCTTAGCCCACGTTTCGTTGGACCCTTCCGTGTCCTCGAGAGGGTCGGCGCCGTGGCGTATAGGCTTGAGTTGCCGCCTACGCTGGAGGGAGTTCATGATGTGTTCCACGTGTCGCAGTTGAGACGGTACGTGGCGGATCCCAGTCACGTATTGGATCACTCGGAGATCGCAGTGGGCCCTACTCTTAGCTATCCAGAGCAGCCGGTGGAGATTCTGGATCGGCGAGAGAAGGTGTTGAGGAACCAGACTATTCTCTTGGTTCGCGTCGCGTGGAGGCATCACTCTCCAGGAGAGTCGACCTGGGAGAGGGAGGATGAAATGCGTGAGCTGTACCCTTATCTCTTCGAGCCCTGAGGTATGGTTCTTTCTTTGCATTCCTGTCCTAGTTTCGTCTTTTAATTTCGAGGACGAAATTATTTTAAGGAGGGTAGGCTTGTCACTACCCAATTCTAGAAAATAGGGTATATTTTTTTTATTTGATAAATAGTGTATTGTATTTAATTATTTATATTTATAATTAATTAGTGCGTGTCTTATTTTTTTATTTTGATTGTTTTAGGGTTTTGGCTAGCCTGGACCCATGTCAGACCCTAGTGGACCCATGTCCGACCCAGCCCACACCCTGGTGAGAATTATTTTGGGGCTTAGAATTATTATTTTATTTTTAGGAGGTTAGTTGGAGAGATTTGGAACTAGTTTGAGCGCATTTGGAACCCGGAACCCAAAACCGAGTGAGTAGGGGCGTTTTGGGAATATGGAACTTAGTGGAACCCCATTTATTAGCTAGGCCGGCCCCTACCTACCCCCCCCCCAAACCGTGAGCACAGCAGCCCTCTCCCTCCTTGCATTCCACTTCTTCCACTTCTTCTTCTTCTTCTTCACTTCTTCTTCTTCTCTACTTCTTCTTTCTTCTCCTTCTTCCTCCAAAGTAAGTTTTCTTCCACTTTTCTTCTTTCTTTCTTTCATTCCTTCTTCCTTAAGCTAACCCTCACCTTACATTTTCTCTAACCTAGGTGTGAGGAGTTTAGATCTAGTGTGGGAGCTAGAGTTGGTGGCTTGGAGCTTGAGGGAGGTGATTTCTAGGAGATCGGAGACCTTGGCCATGGGATTCCAACTCCCAAGAGATAAAATCTAACTTTCCCCTTCCTAATTATTTTTGTGTAGTGTAATTAGTGTTGTAGAACCTTCCTAGACCCTAACCCTACCCGTAGGAGGAAGTTGGAACTAGTTTGGGTGACTTTAGAGACTTTGACATTAGGTTTTGTGTCGAATTCGGGTGGAATCCGAATTTGGCCCAATTTTGGGTGATGCCCTAGGTTAGATGGACCTAGGTAGATGTTGTCGGGTGTCTAGAGGGTGAGTGCGTTTCTCCGTTTGGACACGGGAACCCGTGTCGCGGAGAAACGGGCGTTTCGGGCGAAATTGGGACTTTTTATCGTCGCCGATTCTAAGTGCGTGTGCATTTCCGCCACGGGCCTAGAATCGACGTGGGAGCGCATTTTCTAGGATCTAGACATCGTGTAGAGCGCGTAGGTAAATTTTGGGCCGATTCCGAGTTCGTTTGGTGTGCGTTTCAGGAGATTTTCCGAGCCGCGTACCACGTGTTCGTCGAAATGACCGAACGGCCATTTCGACTTGGTTTCCTTGTTTCGGCTTTGTGCGCGCATTGGGTTAGTATCGGGGAGTGTGTGCTAGAGTTTTCGAGTTATATTTTATATATTTTAGGGTATTGGTGAGTGTCGGGGTCGTTGGGCGTGAGTAGGGCGTATGGTTTGAGTGTTGTGTGCGTGGTTGTGTTTGTATTGATATGTGTCTATATATATATATATTTATATATATGTATGTGTGTTTATGTATATATATATTTATATATATATGTGTGTATTTATATTTATGTACTTGTATATGTATATGTCTATGTGTATATATATATATATATATATATATATGTGTGTAAGTGTGCTTGTGTGTGTGTATGTGTATATATATATATAGGTGTATGTATATATATATAGTTGAGAGTGTGTGTAGATATATATTTATTAAGTGTATATATATATGTAGCTATGTATATATATATTTATGTGTGTGTGTGTGTATTAGTGTGTGAGTGTGTGTATTAGTGTGTTTGTGGGAGTGTGTGTGTGTGTGTATGTGAGTTGGAGGGGGGGAGAAACTGAACTGCAGCAGCAGCAGTTCAGCTGCAACAGCAACAGCTAGCTGCTGCTAGGCAGAGCAGCAGCAGCAGTATGAAGAGGGTGCAGCAGCAGCAGCCATGAAGCCAGCAGCAGCAGTATCAAGAGCAGCAGCAGCAGGATCAGCACAAGCAGCAGCAGCAACAAGCTCTAGGCAGCAGCGAGGCTAGTAGCGAGGGGTGTTGGCGAGGGATAGATACATAGATAATAGATATATATATATAGATAGATAGATACATAACTAGTTAGATAGATAAGTTATTAGATAATAAGTTAGATAGATAGCTAGGTATTTAGATAGATAGATATATAGTTAGATAGGTAGCTAGATAGTTACCTAGATAAGTAGATATGTAATAGATACCTATATCCATATGCATAGATATATATATATACCTAGAGATGGATATATATATTATAGTTAGTAATATATATTTATGCGTAGGGTAAGGTAAATGGGTATTTATGTATGTGTGTGTGGATATGTATATGTATATCGGTAGATACCTACTTAGATGTATTAATAGATAGTAGATATCTATATTACCTAGCCTAGATTAATAACTAGGTGCATAATTAATAGCTAGGTAGCTAGTTAGAGGGTTTTAGAGCGAAACCTCAATACCTTGAGGTACCGAGGTATCTCGATACCTTGAGATATTCAAGGTATTGAGTTTCGAGCGGGGTATTTGAGCATTAGCCTAGGAAATGCTTGGGAGTGATTTTTATATGTTTATATATATATAATTACGCGTGCTAGCATAGGTTTTTGCGGGTTTAGGCGGGGTGCGTGGCCTAGGGCGAGGTATCGGATACCGAGGGTATCCCGGTATCTCGATTAGGCGAGTTTGAGAATTTAGTAGCTTAATGAGCTCGGTTTGACCTAGAATTTCAGGGGCACCCTAGTTTGACCTAGCTTTGACCATAATTGTCCCCGTTGACCGTAAAAGTCAACGTTTGACCTAGTTTTGACCTAGAGTTGACTTTTTGGACCCCGGGTTGACTTTTTGACCCAATTTTCACCGGTTTGACCCGTTCGACCTAGAATAGCCCTAGAAGCCTGTTTTTAATTATTTTATATCAGTTTAAATGCTTAGAACCCTGTTTAATCTTTGCTTTTCGCATTAGGTCCTTGCGACACCGGTCCGGACCTCGATCCTCATCAGTTGCTCAGGACATCAGGCGAGTACCTACCTCTGATAGTTTCCATTTTATGATAGCGTTTATATCACCTGTTCTAGAACTGTAATACTTGATTCTGACACTTTATTACACGAGCTGGTACTAGTGGATCCCGTCATGAGGTGCTATCCCCCTTACCGTGTTCAGCGGGTACTCTATCACGTGTATTTCATCATGTGCTTCGGGTATTGATTATCATGTGCTATCATGTGCTTCTTGTGCTCTCGCCTTCGTGTGCGCGAGCTATTATCATGTACGTAGCGTGTTGTGGTTGGATCCAATGGTATTAGTGGGGGAGGGGAGTAGTGAGTTGGTTATATGATCAAAGCCAAACAGTATTCATGTGTATGTCGGTTATGCAACTCACGCATAACGGAGTTATCGTAGTGACTTTCATGTGCAACCTAAGCCGATCATATAACGAACTTGTGCTCAAGGCACTTAGCTAGTATTCATGTTTCTCACCTGCAGTTACTTTTCCACTACTTGTATTGTTCTCCAGTTTACATTGCAGCTACTTATTGTGCTCCAGCATATATTTATTTCCTGTGCATCTTGATTACTTTTCTATTGCTCGTCATATACACCTTACCATGCATTTGGAGTTGCTTTCAGAGTTATGTACTTCGCTCCAGTCCTGACCGGGCATATTTTTTCCAGAGGATCCTGAGGACTATTGTCCTACGTTCTACGGGCCTGGTATTGACGACTGTTGTGACCCCGTAATCGAGGAGGAGTGCGCCGAGGAGACGCCGATAGCACCCTAGTTAGCTAGGTGGGTTTCCTGGGTTATTTCCAGTGGTTTGTATTTTGGATGACTGTACTTATTCTTTTGTGCTTCTGTGAGATGTTGTAGCTTTTAGACTTGGACTGTATTATTTTGGATTGCCTTGCTCTCTTGGTTCTGTTTCTGGTTTATATCATATCGTGCTTATATTCTTCCTCTAGTTTTGTGATTGAGATTATTGTCATATATATATTGCGTGGTTGCCCTCCTGTTGGAGAGGATTTTATTCACATATATATATTGCGTGGTTTTGCCCTCCTTTTGGAGAGTTCATGCCGGATTTTTTTGTGAGTTATCTAGATAGTTGGTTGACCTAGAACGGACCTTTACAGCGTTCTATCGCCGATTCTGCGGCGTAGGCTGGACGTACCCACGGCTCATGCCCGATTTTCGGGTGCGGGTCGTGACACACCTCGAGCAGCACCCTTCCAGCAAGCCCAGCAACAGCAGAGGACACCACCTCAAGGACGCGAACAAGCTTTTGCAATGACTTTGGAGGACGCGCAGACTCTTGGAGTAGCTAATGCGCGTAAGTTTTCGTAGTTATCTGTTTCTAGATTTGTTTTATCTCGTACCTATTGGTTCGTGACCCTATCCTTAACCTAGTAATTTTTGAACTTGCTAATAATTGATAATCTAGTATATTCTTAAGTGATAACCTAGCTTACTAAACTATAGTCTTATAGATCTCCTTCATACGGGAGATTGCATAACTTTTAATGCTTAGAAAAATAATTTTTCCTATGTGTTCTTCTTAAAACCCTCAACCTTGATTCTCCTTGATCGTGATGTGCTTCGAACAAATATTTGCAATCGTGTCATCTCTGTTGACCGGTTATTCTTTGATTGTGAGGACGCAATCCGCTTAAAGGGGCTAGATTGTAAACTCCCTGATTTTTCAAAATTTTTAAATTAATTTTTCATAATTTTCTAGAATTTTTCTGGTATTTTTAACTAATTAAAACAAAGATATTTTGGAAGTAAGTGATTTTTAATGATGTTAAATAATATTAAAATATTATGAAAATAATATTTTTATATGTAAAATGAAAAATTAGACATAGGGTAATTTTTCGAGAATTTATTGGACCCCGAAAGTATTTTTAAAGACCTAAAAACCATATTTTAAATAAACCAATTAAACCCTAAAATAAACCCGGTTCAATTGAACCAAACTGAACCGAACCGTGCTAAACCGAACCGAACCGAACCGAACCCAAATTCTTAATGGGCCGGGTCGGATCCGAATTGAACCCGACCCGGACCCGTTAACCCGACCGAAACCCTAATCCGAAACCCTTTCCTTCTCCGACTATCCCTATTTAATCCTCCGCCGCCGCCTGAACCCTAACCCCCAACCACCGAGTAACCCAACCCTAGCCACCGTCATCTTCGGCTGCCCCGCCCCCGCAGCACCTCGACGACCATAGCCGCCGCCTGACTGAGAACCTCAACCTCAGCCCTAGCCTCCTGCCACCGTCTTTCCTCTCTCCACCGTCTCCTCCCGACAAGCCTTCTCCTCCTCCTGCTTTCCTCCTCCACCGTCGTCTCCGACGAAGCCCTCTCCCCTCGCCGTCCTCCGCCATCTCCCCGACCCGCAGCCGCTCGACCCGAACCCCGGCCGCCCAGCTCCTCCGTCTTCCCCTCCGCCTCGACCACGACAAGCAGCAGCAGTCGCTGCTCTCCCCGCAGCGCCTCAGCCGAGCCGCCTCCGCCTCCCTCATCCCTGAGCAGCCCCGGCGAAGCTCCGACGAGTCTCCGGCCATAGAAACCCTAACCCTAGGACAGTACCCGGACACATCACAGTGTTGTATCGTGTCGCCTCGCGGACACGAGAATTCGGTTTTCGCAGAGCCCTGTTCAGGTACTCTTTTCTCTCTCCTCGCTGGCCTATTTTTCGTTCCGTCTGTTGTGACGCGTAGGCTGCGTAACCCTCTCGATGCTCGTATAACCCGCTCGGTGTGTCGCATCCTGTGGTGATCGCGAAATGCGATCCAAAAACAGAAAAAATAATACCCCATTTTTTTCCGGAACTGAGTGCGTTCCGCCAAACGGGACGACTTGGTCGCGTGCGGTCTTCACCGAAAGGTGCGCACCGTTGATATTGACGTGTGAAATTTTGCGAAAGTTGATTTGGATGTGCGTGCACACCGGAATCAACCCGTATTCGCCGACAACGTCCCGTATCGGCCTTGTTCCCTAACACGTTGTAACTTTGTGTACACACGTCGAATTAAAACGAAACTTGCGCCATCGAACTCGTAGCAATACGATGGTCCTGTGACCCAAGTTTAGTTCGATTCTGAGAACGTTGACAAAATCGCGTATCGTGGGCCCCACGGCTCCACTTGACGGGCGATATTGTGATCGGCTCACCGGAATCCAGTTCTGGAAGTTCCATTGGATTCATATCATCGTTCTGGACTTGCTGAAACTAAGTTTGATGAATTTGGAGAATATTGTTCCTGACACATTTTTCGGTGCAAAGCGGCCCACATGTGGACCCCACTTTGATCAGAAACTGTCATTTTTGCCCCTGTGTCCAAATTGGACTCAAGGACAGGCGTTTCTAGCTATTTGATATTTTCTGAATCTGATGGTGATATTTATTTCAGCAATCGGAAGACTACCTGCAAATTCCACTTAGACCAGAGCTACAGTTGGAGCCAGAACCCCAGGCAAGTGTACCTTGCCATAGTTGCAGTATATTGATTCATATTATTCTCTTGTTTTATTCATGTGATTGTTGTAACTGCTTAACCTAGGACCGTGTGACTTACTTAGCGTCCGAATAATATTCGGGTGCCAACACCGTACGCGGAGTTGTGTAACGTCACCTAGAGATGGATATCGACACCCTTTAAATTCTCGTGCTTGCATTATCAAGTACGTTATAACCCAGGACACCTGACATTATTCATGAGACAGAATCTTTCTAAGATATTCATGGTAATTCTGTATAGGATACAGGTTTATGACATCTACTTTATACATTCTTAGATATTATGTGACTTGTTGCATTAGTTATGATCTTGCGTGTCATGGATATGAGACATGTGATTACATTGGGTGGGGAGAGATTTACCATACAAAAGGCTGATTATATATATATATATATTATTATCTGGAGGTGTCTTAGACTCTCACACAGAGCTTTGGCACATGTATTGTCCCTTCGAGAAAATACTGCTATGGGTTTCTCCAACACCGATCCTATAGTAGTCTCAGCCCGAGTATGACTAAAACTCTCACTTGTATATCACTTAGCTGGTTATATATTTACCCTATTGTTTCATTTATTGCTGTACTACTTTTATTTTGGCATGAGTTATTTTGTACATTGCTATGTCCCCTGAGGACCTGGATCCGGATTATGTCCCCAGGATTAGCAGACGAGATCGATCCCGAGGTATACGGGACCGGAGCATTAGCAGGAACAGATACATACATTAGAGCAGAACCGGGAACCGAGGACGAGGTGATTGCAGAGGATTTCTACTAAGTATATGTTTCTTCTATGCTCAGTCTTGATGCAATTAAACTCTTTTAATTCTTGTTTAATAAACAATTGTAACATACTTATTATCGGGTTGTTCCCCGATTTATTTACTTGAGACTTGATGATGTTTATATTTTACTCTATTGATATTGCTGTATTTATTATGTGGATGAGATTAGTAGACCCTTATTGTTGTATTACAGCTTAAGTACGCCCCGATGGATCCATTAAATTGGATTTGTCCATCGGTGTGTGCTGCTGGCCATTGCCACGTGTCTAGTCCCTCGATATTTTGGGACTGGGGCATGACATATAGTGTTACTTGATTATGGCATAATTTGTGTGATAAGCATTGAAACGAGGTAACGAGTATAACTACACGTAAGCAGGCAAACATGTATTTTTATTGAACATAAGTATTTACGTTTGGCACGAGTCTAAGGGTAAAGCGAGGAGTGAAACCGTAAAGGGACATACCGAGCAACATAATCTAGGGACGTGCAGTGTAAACAAGTGAACAGTGCACTACAAAGCATATATATATCGTTCTACTCGAGGCATAGCGGGGTCTACTTGCACAAGGCAAAGGGAGCATGCAAGGGTTCATTTATAAGCAAAATTTTATTTCCAGGTTCTAACACAAGCAATACAATTTGGGATATTTTCTTAGCTAGGTACATTGTATTTTTTATTAGCATACAGGGGGTGAGTCACCTAGCGACTAGCATGTATCATCTATATTTAAAGTGTGCTGGCAAAGCAAAGACAAGTTCATCGTAGCCATCAACCTTAGCGATGATTCGCCTCGGTCAAGCGATACTCCGAGCGAGCCTTTGAAAGTCTAAGTCTAAACTCCTGAAGGGACAAGTCTGGAATCCTTTGTCTCAACGAGTCTTCTCGCTGAGAAAAGCGGGTCGGGTCATTGCACTTGCGCCTTTTGAATCGCCTGTCCGCTTGAACGGAACGGGTCGTTACAAAAAATTCTCTAAGTTCTTGCTTACATGCGGTCCTGAGGAGCTTACGGCCAAAATTGTCTATGTGGGAAAATTTGTCCATAAGGCCCTGAGCTACGCGTTCCTTTCCCAATGCATGACTCAGTGTCGCCTTGGCATGATTCCCCTGAATTTGTCTTTTCTTCTCTGACACCCTTTTTGGCTATTCACATCGGTCACTTCTCTGACATGCTTTATTGGTTAGTCACTTCCTGGCATTGTGTTTATTCCCTGTCACTCAACCCTTGTCCCGAGGAGTGGACCTTGTGATGATTCCTGCAGCCTGTTTGATTCATGCGGCCAGTTTGATTTATGCGGATAGTTTTGATCCATAAGGCCAGTTTAATGCATGTGGCCAGTTTCTTGCATGCGGCCAGCTCATCTCCTACATTTATAGCTCTTATAGTAGCAATATTTTCCTTTGTTATATATTCTCTTATGGATTATTTACTCCTTGTGCTTGGCCCAATTAGTTAAATTCATATGATGCATGTTATTTCTAATTGCTTATAACCTGGATGCTACACTTACCAAAACATGGAATACCCGGAACATGGAATATAATGGCACTGTTAAACTAAGAACTCTTGGCACTTGATTTATACTGAATGAACTTGATCCCTAACTCCAGATACCTGATATGTACTGATAAACCGGATAGTGGCTCGATGTAGCTAACTCCTGACATGCTAAAATCTCTACAACTGAAATGCATGTATCGATAAGATAAATTTCCATAGTTGATTGCTTGTCCCTGTCCTAATTGTACTTGTCAAGCTATTGTCCAGTCTTGCATCATGTCTAAGGCAGATTCCTGAGCTTCACGGTCAGTAATCCTTACTAACTTGCCTAAGTTAATAACTAGAATAATTATCTAGAACCATCTAGAGAGATTTCCTGGCTATATGTAATCTCGGTATCCCAGCGATACCTGATGGATTTGGAGCTCTCCGTCGAGAGGGGCACACTTTCAGCACACCGTCGAGTGTTATAATTTACCAAAAAATACTTTATACTTAATTAACCTATGGTATGTACTCTTACGTCTGGATAACCCGGATAGTCTGTAGGGCATGTGGTTGTATGGAATCTCAACTGCATTTGTTAGTAACCAGGATCATGATAACCCTAGTTAGTTAATGGTAGTAAACCGTAGGTCATGTTTGGCCGTGATTGCATATTTTTTAGTCTAGTCTTGTCTTAAATTATCCAGCTACTAATCATGAACTGTACCCGTTACTGATTCCAGACTGCTTAACTGCTTAAATAGCTTATTTACATATTGTTCTTATTATATTTTCTTATTTTGTTGAATATTTGCATGATCATTTTAGTTCCTAGGTTGTGTAATGCCCCGATTCCGTGAAATCGATAGTCGTCCCCCGAGCGTGACCGCCGTGCGGGCCTAGGTTGCGCACCGCACAAGGCTAAGTTATTTTGCATAATGAGCACATATTCAGAGTACGCAGATAAATTGAAACACTGAATTAAAATATGGAAAAAATTTATTTATTAATATTAACATCTATTACAAACTCTTGAATGAGTCAGCTAATTGCCGCACGGGCTTACAAAAGTGTTGACACAAAATAAGATAGTTGTCATGTACATTACATCCCTTTACTAAACTTTAAAATGTAAAGACCTCCAGGAGGGATAACGGCTTTCCCTCTGAGCTTCATTGTGTTTGGGTTGCAAGCTCTTGCTTCAAAATGCTTCAAGGGGGCGCGATCTGAATACGCCTAGAGCTGGACTGGATCGGGAAGATGACTTCGGTGCCTCACTCGGATCTCCTTAGTCTGGGGAACCTGTTTCAACGAGAGTCAGTACATCGAAATATACTGGTGAAGGTGAGCTAACCCAATTATACCAATCAATACGTTGTTTAAATGAAGCATGCATATTATTTGTGGTCTTTCTATTTGCCTTAGTTCATTTTATAAGCAACAGTATATATGTAAACTACTGAAATAAACTTGCCACCGTTCGATGGTTTTTACCTGTCTGTCTGAACCACTTGCACAATACTTACCATGCCTTCCCTACCACGAAGACACTAGTTAGCTTACAACAGGTTTAAATATACGTGGTGATAACTGGAAAGAAGCCATAAAGGACAATAGTCATTGACGAGGATGGTATGCAACAAAAATATGTGGTGCGCTACAAGCATCCCGTCAATCACGTGAGACTAAACGTTGGGTTCCGCCGGATCGGATCGGTGCCAGTGCCCCAGCGACCGTCCGCAGGAACCATTGACCTTGTGCACAAGTTGTCCGTGATCAAACGACGTTCGTAATACGTTAAACATTTATGCAGTTGAGGTAATATGAGTAAAAGACAAGCAACATTGCATGATTCATTTTTTATAGTCTTCCTGACAGTTTAATGCATAACAAGTGTGTTCCATACTTAGCATAATTTATAGAAGAAAATGCATTCTAATTAAAATTGAAGCATGTATAAAACATTTTAAATGAACTAGCATACAAAAGATAACCATTCACAAGTTTTATTGACAAGCAATAATAATCCAAGTCTATTTCCTTTTTATCTTGACATCTTTTAGTTATTACTTGGTATCGTTTGATCAGGGCAAGCAAGAATACAAGATTTTTTTGGTGTGAAGACTGGAAGAAGGGACAACTGAATCGAATATAAGCCACTCACTTAGTTGGAAAGAAGAAGGTTCTTCAGGACTCCGCTCGCGCGTCGTATACTACTCGTTCACCTGCGTTGCCACGAACAGCTGATTAATACCTCTTCCTCTCTTTCCAATCTCGGAATTAAAGTACAGTTCAATGAACGAAAATAATGAAATCGATCGAAACCGTTCAGAAAAAATGCAAGCAAATTCGAAAACCAACTTAAGGCACGAAAGTAACTAGCGACAGCGAAAACTGAGGCAATAAAGATGCAGCGGAGAGGTCCCTCCTGACTCTGCCGCTAAGTCTGTCACGCCCCAGTCCCAAAATGACGAGGGACTGGAGATGCGTGGCGATGGCCAGCAGCACGCACCGATGGACAACCCAATTTAATGGATCCATCAGGGCATGCTTAAGCTGTAGTCTAGCAGTAATATGTTACAAGTCTCTAATCTCATCCACAGAACAACACAGATTAATGCCAGAAATATTGCAATAGAAATAAATAAGCAATATTAAATAAGGTTATCTCGGGAAACAAATCCGAGAATTATTCTGTTATATTTAAGAAGAAAGACAGGAAATAAAATACTGAAATGGAAATACTGTATATATGAAGCCGGTGCTCAGGAGAAGTCTTCTGCAACTATCTCGTCCTCGGTTCCGGGTTCTGCTCTAAGGAGTGCTCCTGTACCGTACACCTCGGGGTAGTTCTCCTCAGCTATACCTGGGGACATAGTCCATTCCAGGTCCTCAGGGGACATAACAAGGTACAGATAATACAAGCCAAATAAATGCAGTGCAAAAATAATGAACAGCAGGGTAAATATGTAAACCAGCTAAGTGATATGCAAGTGAGAGTTTTAGTCATACTCAGGCTGAGACTACTACAGGATCAGTGTCGAAAAAACCATAGCAGTATTTTCTCAAAGAGCCAGTAAGGTACCAAAGCTCTGTATCAGAGTCTAAGGCACCGCCAGATAACAGTATTTATATTATAATATATTCAGCCTTGATATGATAATACTCTCCCCACCCCATGAAATCTCACGTCACAGTTCCAGAATATCACAGGTACAAGTCACGCAAGATTGAACTAATGCAATGAATCAGGATAGAATCTAAGCATGTAAACTATAAATGACATAAAATATATCCTATACGAAATCACCAGGTATATCTCAGACAATTCCGTCACATGAATAGTATCCGGTGTCCTGGGTTGAGCAGTTAAACAAGTTCACATATGCATCTACAAGAAATCAAGTAAAGTACTATAACCAGGAATATCTGAGAAACGGCAAGCTTTACTTGGCCACTGATGTATAACTATGTCCAGGAAATAGGTAGCAAAGCTGCAAGTTTTGGCAAGGTACACTTGTCTGTGGTTCCGGCTCGGTTTGCAGTTCTGACTTCGGCGAGAATTGCAGGCGGTACTCCGGTTGCTGTAACAAACATCACCATCAGATCCAGAAAATATCAATCAACTAGAAACGCCTGTCCTTGGGTCCAATTTGGAGACAAGGGCAAAAACGACAGTTTCGGGCCAAAACGGGGTCCACCGGTGGGCCCGTTTTGCACCAAAAAATGTGTCAGGGTCAACGGTCTCCAAATTCACCAAACTTAGTGTCAACAGGTCAGAAATGCTGATACGAACCCAGCGGAACTTTCAGAATTGAATTCCGATGAGCCGATCACAAAATCGCTCATCGAGCGGGGCCTGTGGGGCCCACGACACGCGATTTCGTCAACGTTCTCAGAATCGAACCAAACTTGACCCACAGGACCAGCGTATTGCTACGAGTCCGATGGCGCAAGTTTTGTCTCGATCCGACGTGTGTACACAAAGTTAGGGCACGATCCAGAAAGTACGGATACGGGGCGATGTCCGCGGATACGCGTTGACCCCGGTGTGCACGCACACCCGAATCGACTTCTGCAAAATCCCACACGTCCGTATCGACAATGCGCACGTATCTGTGAATACCGCGCTCGACTAAGTCGTCCCGTTTGGCGGGGCGTACTCGGTTCCGGGGTGAAACATGGTCTGGTTTTTCCTGTTTTTGGATCGCGGTGTGCGATCACCACAGGACGCGATGTCCCGAACAGTTTGTCCGGACACCGAGAGGGTCATACAGGCTTCGCAACGCAATTTGCGGAATAAAAAACGGAGCTACGAGCAAAAAGTTACACGCACCTGAAGGTGACCCGAAAATCAGGGTCGAACCGTGTCCGATACGTGTCCGACTCGTGTCGGACACAGGGCTGAATTAGGGTTAGGGTTAGGGTCTGGCTTGGGGATTCCGGCGAGGGCGGCGGAGACGGCGGCGTGGGGGGGCTGGCTGCGGCGGTTGGGGGCCGGGGACGGCGCGGCGAGGCGGCGGCGGGCTCGCGGGGGAGCTGGAGGCGGCGCGGGGGCTGCTCGCTGCGGCTGTTCGTCGTCGGCGTCGCTCGACGGCGGCTGGGCAGCGTCGGGGAAGGAGAAGAGGAGGGGAGGAGCTGACGGCGAGGCGCGGAGGTCGTCGGCAAGGCGGCGTCGGGGTACGGCGGAGGAGGGGGTAGCTGATGGTGGGGCTCGACGAGAGGGGGGGTTTTATAGGGGGCTGGGGGAGGTGGCGTGGCCGTGGGAGGCGGAGGAGGGGGCGTCGTGGCGGACAGCGCGGCGCGAGGCGGGCGGAGCAGCGCCGGACGCGGCGGGCACGGGGAGAGAGGGAGTCGTGGGGGAGAGAGAGGGGGCGGGTCGGGTTGCGGGTCCGGGTCGGGTCTGGCGGATCCGACCCGACCCGCTAGGGGCTGGGCTCGGGTTGGGCTGGGCCGGGCCGGACTATTGGGTTGGGCTGGGTATTTATATAATTATAATAATAATAATAATTATCAGTAAATTAATTAATTAATTAATTAAATAATAAAATACTTTTTAGGCCTTTAAAAATAGGTCCGGGGTCCGATAAATTCCAGAAAAATTGCCCTAAGTCCAGTTTTTCATTTTACATCCAAAAATATTATTTTTATATTAATATCATTTAATATCAATTAAAAAATCATTGAATAATTAAAACTCTATTTTTAAATTACAGAAAAATCCCAAAAAATTCCAGAAAATTGTGAAAAATCCAGTTTTTAAAATTTTGAAAATTCAGGGGGTTTACAATCTACCCCCTTAAGAGGATTGCGTCCTCGCAATCAAAGAATAACCGGTCAGCAGAGATGACACGGTCGCATGTATCGTTTGAAAGCACATCACAAGAGACTTCAGGAAAATACCATTTCCCTAAAATTAAAAGTTTACACTTTCCAGGAAAATCTAGTTAAAACTATACTTTTATAAAACCAGGTTGTTATTAACAAGTTGTAATTTACTAGGTTGGGGCTGAGGTCACGAACCAATAGGCACGAACTACACAAGACTAAAACGGATAACTATAAATCACTTACTCGCATCGGCTTCCTGCACGGCTATCGCGTAGGCTTGCTCTCGTCCTTGAGGTAGATTCCTCTGCTGCTGAGCTTGCTGGTAGGGTGCTGCTCGAGGCGCTGGTGGAGTTTGCTGGTTCGCCCTTGGTGTTCCTTCTCTACGCTCGGGGCAGTCTCTCACTGCATGCTGTCTGGATCCGCAGCCTAAGCAGAGACCGAGTTTACGTCTACATTCCTTCTCGACATGGCCGATCTTGCCGCAGTGGTAACAGGTAGGAAGGTAGAAGGCTTTTGGTGCTGCTGTTGGTGGTGAGCTTATTTGTTGACGCTTTGCAGACTCCTCTGATGCTGCTCTGGTTGGTGCGGATGTGGAGGGCCGCTTCAGTTTGGTCTCTCTCTTGGTGACGCGCTCTATGCGTCGAGCCGCAGCAAGAACGTCCGAGTATGATGTTGGTGCGACGGACCCAATTAGTTTCTGCAGCTCAATGTTCAGTCCGTCGAAGAATTTCTCGGCCTTCTCTTCCTCAGTCGGGATCAGGGTGGGGGCGAAGCGGCTCAGACGAATGAATTCTGCGTTGTACTCTTCCACCGTCATGGAGTCCTGAGTGAGGCGATTGAATTTGTCCCGCAGTTCTGATCGAGCGATGGCAGAAATGTACATCTCTTGGAAGAGTCTGGAGAACTCCTCCCAAGTGACTCGGTCTGGTCCGAGCCGTGTCTCCTCGGATAGCCACCAGTGATGGGCATTGTCCGTTAATTGCATTCTGACGGCAGTCATCCAGCGTTCTCGTGGAAGCTCGGCTGCTTCAAGTTGATGCCGGATGTTGGTGAGCCACTCATGAACTTCTGTGGGCTCCTCTTTTCCGGAAAAAGTACGGGGCTTCAGTTGGCGGAAGTCCGTGATTGAGCCTGTAGTTGGCCGTCGAGCGGGTAGGTTGGCCTGCCCCAGTGCAGTTACGATGCCGTCCCTTAAGAAGTTAGCTTCGCGACGCTGAGCCTCGTGTTGAACTTGTTGTTGAGCTTGCATCATCGCGTAGATCATCTGAAATATTTGTTGCCCGTCGATTGGCTGTCCTGGTGGGAACACGGGCATTGGTGGGACGAACTGCGGTGGAGGTGGGATGTCATCGCGCCGGAATCGGGAGGTAGGTTGACCTGCCGGCTGGCTCTGTTGAGTTGTGGGGATTCCTCCGACTGGTGTCACTTCGTCGTCGTAGGTGACACCTGTAGCTTGTGGCGTTCTGGCGGGAGTCTCGTTGCATTCTTGTGGGTCCATTTCCCTGTATCCAAAAATACCCAATAAGAGGTGCACAGGAATCAAGGCAAGATGCAAGTCAAAATTAGTTCGAATACGATACAGATATCAAAAACGATTCAAGCAAGTGGATGAGATCCTAAAAACTTATCCTATCTTATTGCAGGCCTGTTCGGTCCCTAGGTTGAAACCGAACAATTTAGTCGTAGACCTGCATTGGCCACCACAAAAACCATGTCACGCCCCAGTCCCAAAATAACGAGGGACTGAAGATGCGTGGCGATGGCCAGCAGCACGCACCGATGGACAACCCAATTTAATGGATCCATCAGGACATGCTTAAGCTGTAGTCTAGCAGTAATATGTTACAAGTCTCTAATCTCATCCACAGAACAATACAGATTAATGCCAGAAATATTGCAATAGAAATAAATAAGCAATATTGAATAAGGTTATCTCGGGAAACAAATCCGAGAATTATTCTGTTACATTTAAGAAGAAAGACAGGAAATAAAATACTGAAATGGAAATACTGTATATATGAAGCCGGTGCTCAGGAGAAGTCTTCTGCAACTATCTCGTCCTCGGTTCCGGGTTCTGCTCCAAGGAGTGCTCCTGTACCGTACACCTCGGGGTAGTTCTCCTCAGCTATACCTGGGGACATAGTCCATTCCAGGTCCTCAGGGGACATAACAAGGTACAGAAAATACAAACCAAAACATATACAGTGCAGCAATAATGAAACAGCAGGATAAATATGTAAACCAGCTAAGTGATATGCAAGTGAGAGTTTTAGTCATACTCAGGCTGAGACTACTACAGGATCAGTGTCGAAGAAACCATAGCAGTATTTTCTCGAAGAGCCAGTAAGGTACCAAAGCTCTGTATCAGAGTCTAAGGCATCGCCAGATAACCGTATTTATATTATAATATATTCAGCCTTGATATGATAATACTCTCCCCACCCCATGAAATCTCACGTCATAGTTCCAGAATATCACAGGTACAAGTCACGCAAGATTGAACTAATACAATGAATCAGGATAGAATCTAAGAATGTAAACTGTAAATGACATAAAATGTATCCTATACGAAATCACCAGGTATATCTCCGGCAATTCTGTCACATGAATAGTGTCCGGTGTCCTGGGTTGAGCAGTTAAACAAGTTCACATATGCATCTACAAGAAATCAAGTAAAGTACTATAACCAGGAATATCTGAGAAATGGCAAGCTTTACTTGGCCACTGATGTATAACTATGTCCAGGAAATAGGTAGCAAAGCTGCAAGTTTTGGCAAGGTACACTTGCCTGTGGTTCCGGCTCGGTTTGCAGTTCTGACTTCGGCGAGAATTGCAGGCGGTACTCCGGTTGCTGTAAAAAATATCACCATCAGATCCAGAAAATATCAATCAGCTAGAAACGCCTGTCCTTGGGTCCAATTTGGAGACAAGGGCAAAAACGGCAGTTTCGGGCCAAAACGGGGTCCACCGGTGGGCCCGCTTTGCACCGAAAAACGTGTCAGGGTCAACGGTCTCCAAATTCATCAAACTTAGTGTCAACAGGTCAGAAACGCAGCGGAACTTTCAGAATTGAATTCCGATGAGCCGATCACAAAATCGCCCGTCGAGCGGAGCCTGTGGGGCCCACGACACGCGATTTCGTCAACGTTCTCAGAATCGAACCAAACTTGACCCACAGGACCAGCGTATTGCTACGAGTCCGATGGCGCAAGTTTCGTCTCGATCCGACGTGTGTACACAAAGTTAGGGCGCGATCTAGAAAGTACGGATACGGGACGATGTCCGCGGATACGCGTTGACCCCGGTGTGCACGCACACCCGAATCGACTTCTGCGAAATCCCACACGTCCGTATCGACGATGCGCACGTATCTGTGAAGACCTGGCGGATCCGACCCGACCCGCTAGGGGCTGGGCTCGAGTTGGGCTGGGCCGGGCCGGACTATTGGGTTGGGCTGGGTATTTATATAATAATAATAATAATAATAATAATTATCAGTAAATTAATTAATTAATTAAATAAATAATAAAATACTTTTTAGGCCTTTAAAAATATGTCCGGGGTCCGATAAATTCCAGAAAAATTGTCCTAAGTCCAGTTTTTTATTTTACATCCAAAAATATTATTTTCATAATATTTTAATATCATTTAATATCAATTAAAAAATCATTGAATAATTAAAACCCTGTTTTTAAATTACAGAAAATTCCCAGAAAATTTCAAAAAATTGTGAAAAATCCAGTTTTTAAAATTTTGAAAATTCAGGGGGTTTACAAAGTCCATCCTCGGGGTATGGTCCACTGAATATGGGAATCGATTTCAAAGAGACAAATCCATAACGAGGATGAGTTCTTGTTTCAATCTATCCCGATCGAACGATACCATCTTATATTTCTTAGCTGCGCTCCCCGAAGAGGGAGGAACGGGGAACCACAGATTGGCTCCCTTGTGGTACTTTACTGTTTTGGGGTCTGACCCCACTGATTTTGTATGGCCATATTTTGTAGCAACACCGCAGGATCTCCCGTATATCCCGCCTCCTGATGGTGAACACGAGGAACACCCGAGGACTTGAGTGGGTTTCTTCTTCATCACCCACATGATCTTGTACTTATACTTTTGAGGCATTTAGCCACCGAGCACGTGTTTAGTTTGTGTTTGATACTTGACATTCTAGCATGTGGGCCTAAATATAAAGCATATTCAGGACTATAGCTAGAGCTAAGCATGTATATTCACTCTGCACTTCTTTATTTTTGTAACTAGTTTCATGATCATCTATATATGTATAGTTTAAGAAGCCTTACTATTATATGTTTGGTGATTATACTTCTTGTAACTTGTTGTTTGCTTAAGCTTGAGACAACTAGGACTCTTGACCCAGGAATACCCGCTAGATTGTAGAGTAAACCCTCATATGTCCAGACAGTCGTGACCGTAACTCGGGGTATAGTGTACTCTGGTGTACGTAGCTGGCTTTGTCCGCCCGTCTCTCTAGTATTCTGGTTCTGAGGCGTGACACGGTTTAAGTGGTGGACCGTACATGTCTGAAAATTCAGAAGTGTAGGGGTTTATCATTTTTTAGATGTCTCAATCATGATGCTCCTTGATCTCCTCCAGCATCGAATTTGTATCCCAAAAATCTTGATTCAACATCTGCTTTGACCCTCGATCTATCATGTCCTTCAGATTTGATCCTAGTATTATCTATCTTTCAGCGATACTATTCCGGGTCCTTTCGATCAGCCAGCTAGAGTTTTGCTAGTAGCAGGACAACCACCAGCCGGTCAGCATCTCTTTGCGGTTCAGCCACAACATTCTGAAGCAGAGTCCAGAATGGCTCAAGATGTGGAACAGCAGGTCCAGCTAGAACCACCAGTTGTACCCGCAGTAGCAGTCCTGCCAGTACCCACCAATACAGAAAGTGATACCCAGGCCCTGATGGGGATTATCAGGCAATTACTAGAATCTCAAGAGCGACATATGATGCTCTCACCCAGTCAGAATATGAGGCATTAGAGAGAGGCGGACATCGTACTCCCAACTCAACAAGCAACTTTAAGCTCCTCCAACCATTGTATTTTTATGGTACCGAGGATGCGATTGCATCAGATACGTGGCTTTAGGACACTGAAGCTATCATAGAGGCAACCGAAGTGCCTGACAGAGAGCAAGTATCAGTATTTCGACTGTAGTAGTTAGACTTGGCTCGAGACTTGTGGGGAGCACAGATGATTTATCTAGCAGTACCCGTCCATTGGGCCGTCTTCAGTGAGAGATTCCAAATGAGGTACTTTAACGCGACATCACGTTATGATATTCAGCAAAGGTTTAACAACTTGAAGCAGATGGGCAGGACTGTCGATGGCTATGCGGCAGGATTCTGCAGACTAAGTCGGTTTGCTCCCACCTTGGTGGCGACCGAATTGGATAGAGCTAGGAGATTCCAGTAGGGACTTCACCTGGAGATCATATTGAAAGTAGAACAACATGAGTTCCAGACTTTCGACGCCAAATTACGAGCAGCAAGAAGGCATGAGTACACCTCCCAAAGGATTATGGATAGAACTGGAGGAAGAAAGAGGACCCACACCTCCGGAGGTTCTTACTCCCAGTCTTTAGCACCAGCCCCGACTGTTAGCCCTTAACCTTTGGATCTCCAAGGAGGCCAGCATCAACAGCCTCAGTCCAGCAAACGGTACCAACCTAACCCCAGCAGTAGAGATCTTCTTCAGTAGGGTGTTCTCATTGAGAGAAACTCGGACACGTATTTTCTGAATGCCGCAGAGCGCAAGGATTGTGTGCCGGTGGAGCTCCAGGACACAGAGTGGGATCTTGTCCACACAGAGCCAGTTTATCATCGTCTTTCCTAGCAGGACCACAATATAGGGCGCCAGTGCCGGCTCAGCAGAACCAGGGTCAGGGGCCTTTGCAGACCAAATCTTAAGTATACCAGCAATAAATGCCACAGTAGTATGCGCATGCCCAAGATCAAGTACAGGTCCGACAAGGAGGTCCGCAACAGAGAGGACCAGCACCGAGAGGACGAGGTCAGGCAATGGCACTCACTGTGGAAGAGTAGTTAGCTTCAGGTAAAGTAGTAGGTAGGTACCATTCTCGTCAACTCACATTCAGCTTCAGTATTGTTTGATTCAGGAGCATCACATTCTTTTATGTCTGCACGATTTGTGACACGAGTTGGTTTGGAACCCGAACCTTATCAGTAAGACTTAATATACTTACTAGTAACGGTATCATGACAGTCGATAGAGTTTATGTATCGTGTCGAGTCGTAGTGTGTAGGAGAGAATTTTCTACCAGATTGATAGAATTTTCTATGGGAGATTATGATGTGTCTTAGCCATGGATTGGTTAAGTGATCGATACGCGACGATAGATTGCCATGCTGGCAATGTTATCTTTCGTATTCCCCGAGAAGAATAATTCTCATTTCCTAGAGGCAAGATATAGTCTTCACCAGCAACCTTGAGAATGGCAGTATCGGAAGAAGTACGATTCCCTACAGTTGTTGATAAATTTTTGAATGTATTTCCAGAAAAACTTTCAGGCATGCCACCAGAAAGAGAAATTGATTTTACCATCAATCTACATCCTGGAACAGCCCCAGTATCAGAGAGAGTCTACAGGATGGCGCCTTCAGAGTTGGAAGTCTTGTACCGAATGATTAAAGAGTTGAGAACCAAGGGATTTATTCGTGCTAGTGGATTGCCTTGGGGAGCTCCGATGCTACTTGTGAAGAAGAAGGATGGTACATTACGATTATATATTGATTATCGTACCCTCAATGCGGTAACCATCAAGAATAAGTATCCATTACCTCTGATAGATGGCTTGTTCGACCAGCTTAGTGGAGCGATCGTGTTTTCAAAGATTGATTTACGGTCTGGATATCATCAGATAAGAATCAGAGAGCAAGATATACCCAAGACGGTGTTTAGATCAAGATATGGCCATTGGGAGTTTTTACTGATGTCCTTTGGACCAACCAATGCGCCAGCAGTATTTATGGATCTCATGGATCATATTTTTATGTCTTACCTGGACAAGTTCATCATAGTATTTATCGAAGATATTTTGGTGTACAGTCGGAGTGAAGCAGAGCCCGAGCAGCATCTTCGAGCAGTTATTCAAATTCTCAGAGAACATAAGTTATATGCAAAGTTCAGCAAATGCGAGTTCTGGCTTGATCGTATTTCCTACTTATGCCACATCATTGCTAGAGGTGGAGTGGAGATAGATCCCAAGAAGATAGAAGCCGTTGAGACGTGGCCAGTACCCAGAACAGTTGCAGAAGTTCATAGTTTCTTGGGATTAGCAGAATATTACCGACGATTTATGGCAGACTTTGCTAGAATTTTTGTACCCTTGACACAGCTTACATGGAAGGATGTACGCTTTGATTGGACAGTTTATTATGATGCATCCGGCAAGGTGGATTCACAGCGTAATGTGATCAATCCGGCAAAATGTGATCAATTTTTGCACCCATATCAGACCTCTTTCGAGAAGCTTAAGCAGAAATTAATCACATCACCTATTTTGACGCTTTCGGACGGGACAGGTGGATTCACAGTTTATTGTGATGCATCCAGCAAGGGACTCATATGCGTTCTAATGCAGTATGACTAGGTTATATCTTATGCGTCCCGGCAGCTTCGGGATCATAAAAGAAATTATCCGACCATGACTTGGAGTTAGCGGCAGTTATTTTCGCACTCAAACTTTAGAGACCTTACTTATATGGAGATCAAGTAGAGATTTATACCGATCACAAGAGTTTGAAGTATGTATTTACCCAGAAGGATCTCAACATGAGGCAAAAAAGATGGCTGGAGTTGATGAGAAACTATGATCTTGACCTTCAGTAGCACCCTGGGAGGTCCAATGTGGTAGCCGATGCCTTAAGCCGGATAGCAGGAGCTTATTTTCTCACAGCGCAGCAAGAGATTTTAGAAGATCTTCAAGAGATTGGAATAGAATTAGTATTGCTTGGCAACGCAGCATTGATGGCATGTCTACAAGTTCAGTCCAGTATAGTGAAAAGAATCAAGGTAACACAGTCAACAGATGCCAAGCTTCAGCGACTCAGAGCAGAGTGTGAGGCAAGACGTAGACCCGAACTTAGCATTCTCAGTGACAGAACTCTCCGTTTTGGGAATCGTCTTTGTGTGCCTAACAAAGACCTTCGTCGTTAGATTATGACGGAGGCCCATAGTTCGCAATATTCAGTGCATTCCGGAGGAACTAAGATGTATAGAGACATTTATCAGCATTTTTGGTCGAATGGAATGAAGCGCGAGATAACTTGGTTTGTTTCTTGATGTTTGATATGTCAACAAGTTAAAGCTGAGCATCAGAGACCAGCATGACTTCTTTAACCTTTACCAATTTTGGAGTGGAAGTAGGAGCATATTACCATGGATTTTGTGACAGGTCTACCTAGGTCCCCAGCTGACAGGGATGCTATTTGGGTAATGGTGGACCGACTCACGAAAGTTGCACACTTTTTTCCTTTCAGATTTGGCCAGTCCACAGAACAGTTAGCCGAGATGTACATGAGACAGATTGTTAGACTACATGGAATTTCAGTCAGCATAGTCTCGGATAGAGATTCAAGATTTACTTCTCACTTTTGGCAGAGTCTTCAAAAGAGCTTAGGCACCCACCTGAAGTTCAGTATGACTTATCACCCCTAGACAGATGGTCAGTCGGAGTGAACCATCTAGACTCTAGAAGATATGCTTCGTTCATGTACCCTTGACTTTGGTGGTTCAAGGGAGGATCATTTACACCTGGTAGAGTTCTCCTACAATAACAGTTTCCAAGCCAGTATCCAGATGGCACCCGTCGAGGCACTGTATGGAAGGAAGTGCAGATCCCCTATAGCTTGGGATGATATTGGTGAAAGGCAATTGCTTGGTCCCGAGATGTCACGCCCCAGTCCCAAAATACCGTGGGACTAGACACGTGACAATGGCCAGCAGTACGCACCGATAGACCAACTCAATATAATGGATCCATCAGGGCATACTTAAGCTGTAAAACAAGTCTACGACAATCATGGCACAACTAATCTCATCCACGCAAGATATAAAATATGATCCACATAATAAATAAGGAATGTAAATCATCAGCAAGTCTCACAAAGTACTTCGGGGAACAACCCGATAAATATCTAGTACAATGGTTCTACAGACCAGAAAAGAAAAGACGGAAATAAATAATAAATATGAGCATGAACATGGATGCTCAAGAGAAGTCTTCAGCTAAGACCTCGCCCTCAGATGGTGGTACAGCTCCTGGATCGGCTCCTCCTGCTGCGGTCCCGTAAACCTCGGGGTAAACCTGTTCTGCAAAATCTGGGGACAAAATCCATATCCAGGTCCTCAGGGGACATAGCAAGGTACAGAAAATAATACAAGCCAGAATATAAACAGTGCAGCAAATAATGAGATAAGCAGGGTAAGTATGTAACATCTGTATAAAATGCAAGAGAGAATATCAACAGTACTCAGGTTGGAACTACTACAAGCTCTGTGAAGGGGAGCCGGTAGCAGGGGTGTCAAGAGGTGGTCTAGCTCAGCGGGAGACTGAGTAGCCGGCATAACATAATCAACCTGTAGCCTATGGGTATCTCCAGCAATAGATGGAACAATAAGGGAATACTAAAATAACCAGCTAAGTGATATGCAAGATGAGAGCAGCACTAGAACTCA
Organism: Iris macrosiphon; assembly: GCA_036927795.1. Classification (NCBI taxonomy): domain Eukaryota; kingdom Viridiplantae; phylum Streptophyta; class Magnoliopsida; order Asparagales; family Iridaceae; genus Iris; species Iris macrosiphon. The sequence goes on from JAYESA010000001.1 coordinate 161,036,703, forward strand.
GACTGAAGCATACTACAAGCTCTGTGTAGGGGAGCCGGTAGCAGCAGTAATAATGAGTAATGGGCCAAGCTCGGCTATAGAGTCTTGTGCCTCACGATAATAGGGGTGTATATATATGATCAGCCTGTAGTCTGTGTGTCTCTCCCCACCCAATGTAACCACACAAATCATGAACATAACGTCTCACGTCCATGTCCGCGGGGTCATAACTAATGCACAAGTCATAATGTATCTAGATTATAGTATCTCTATATGTCCTGCATCCTATACAGGATCACCACGAATATCTCGGGAAGATCCTGTCTCATGATCAGTGTCCAGTGTCCTGGGTCAAGTGTACTTGGTAAGACAAGTACGAGAAGATAAAGTGTCACGTATGTCCATATCTAGATGACATTACCCAACACTGCGTACAGTGTCGGCACCCGACTGATAATCGGACGCTAAGTACGTCACACGGTCCTAGGTTGAGCATGCACAGTAATATATATATAGCAAGGAAAATAAATAACTAAGCTGCAGAGTTTGGCAAGGTACACTTGCCTGATGTTTGAATATCAACTATCGTCCTGGTATCGGTGGATCCGGTAGGTACTACTCCGAAAGCTGTAATAAATATCACCAACAGTCTCAGAAGATGTCAAACCTCTAGGAACGCCTGTCCTTTCGTCCAATTTGGACACAGGGGCAAAAAGGTCATTTCCGGGCCAAAGCGGGTTCCAAAGGTGGGCCCACTTTGCACCGAAAAGCGTGCCGAGGGTAACAGTCTCTAAATGGGATAAACTATGGGTCAAACAACTCTAAATGTCAATCCGATCCCAACGGTATGTCCAAATTTGGATTCCGATGAGCCGAACATAATTTGGTCCAAAAAGTCAACTGTGGGGCCCGCCAATTGGCGATCTGGTCAACCGTCTCAGAAATGCGTAAAAATTGGGTCACAGGACCAGCGTGTTACCACGAGTCCAGTGGCGCAAGTTTCGTCGCAATCTGACAAGCGTGCACAAAATACTCGCGAGTTCCACAAAAGTGGCGACACGGAATTTGTTCGCGGATACGGCCTGATTCCGGCGCGCACATGCGTCCAAATCAGTCCCCACAAATTTTCACGTATCCCGTTATGCTGCGTGCACCATTCGGTACACTTGGCACACGGCGGAGCGGTCCCGTTTGGCGGGGCGCGCTCCGATCTCCCACTTTTAGAAAACCGGAAAAAGTGGGTGCGCGCAGTTTTGTGACGACTACAATTTGGTCCACAGCAACTAATAGCACAAAGTTATAATACAGAAAATAAACTAGGTCATGTAATCTACAGGTATCAAAAAGAATCACCGAATTCGGATCTCTGTGGTGGGAGATACGAACTCGGCAATATGGGTGGTCATCGCAAGTTTCTGCGATTGCAGAATTCTGTCTGCTCGCGCTGACTTGGGCGCTGTTTTCACCTAGGGGCACACGTTTTTCGAGGTTGACTATAAAACAGATATTGGAGAGGGTTAAGGGAAGATCATACCTATGAAAACGGATCTGTGTTTGGTCGAGCGAGTCAACGGAAAATTATGCCGGAGCGAAGGTGCCTCGAGTGGGAGACTGCAGTTCGCGATGTCGGCGTCGACGGGATGGTTGGATGGCTTGGGGAGGCTTCTTTGGCTGTGGTGACGGCTCTAGATGGGAAGAGAAAGTCTGGGATTTTAGGTTAGGATTTTGGAGAGCTAATATATATATATATATTATATATATAATTAGGAGAGAGAGAGAGAGAGAGAGAGAGTTGGAGGCGGGTTGGGGTCTGCGCCGAAGGGGTTCGAGTTACCATTAATAAAGGCCGGTCACTTTAAGTTTAGCAATTTTGCTATGAGTTCCACGCTGCTGCTGTAAGGGATTGCATATTCTAAGGAGTGGGAATATATCATTGATTTGTTATTGTTATTATTGTTATTATTATTATTATATTCTATTAACTTTTTTTTTTTCTTTCTTTCTTTAATTAAAATATATACATATATATTTGTTTATATATATATATATATTTTTTTTCACATAAGAAAATTTATATAATGGGGTATTGTACATCGTTAGGCTAGCAACTGCTCAAGGGGTCTCCTACATGGAATAAAATCCGAAAAATTCCTGATGGTCCCATAACTCATCTAAGTGCCCGAACACCTAACATAAAAATTATTAAAAATCTATTTCTCCTATTTAGACCTAATTACTACAATTTAATTAATAATAAATAAATAAAAAGGTATATACGATTTTCTAGGAAGGGGGTTTTACATTCTACCCAACTTATAAAAATTTCGTCCTCGAAATTAAAATTAAGCCACGATAGAATGCAAGGATGGTATAAGATTTGCATTGTTTAAAATGCCAGGCTAGGTTTAAAGGGGTGGGCGATGTTGCACGTTGCACGTTGCACATCTCAGAAAAAAAAATCATGGAAAAATCCATATGAGCAAAAAATAGGTTTCTTCATGTGTCATGTCCAATGGTGTGGACACATAAATGCTCTATTGCATAAAAGCGTCCAACAATTGGAAAATTTGCACAAAGATGAGAATTGGATGATGGACATGTCTAGGATAAGGGTGTAGAATTTGTAGGAAGGCAGTGGCTAGTGTAGTGCTCCAATTATCGGAGCACGGTAAGGCGTGTCAAGTGATATCATATTGTAAACTAAATACAATACCGTGTTCTATTTCTAAGTGGATTCGCTAGCCTCAGTCTCACTATCTAAGCCGAGTATGTCAAATTCTTAGGTGAGGGGTTTTACAATCTGCCGAACTTAAAACAATGTCGTCCTCAAAATTGAAATAAGGCAGAATCGGTTAATCCTTTATGTACAATAAGGCAAGTCAGTCGCAATCTTCTTGCGATAACTAAAATCCTAATCATATCCATTGCAATCACTTCTAGGTTAAGATGACCACTGCTCCAATCAAAATTCAACCTATGGATATCTCTTCTCCCCTTGTTTCAAATTATCCATATCCACATAACATCTCCAAGATTTACATACTCATATAACTTTTACCTCACGATCTCTAACTATCATAATCTCCTTTAGAAGTTGTTTGAGTCCAATATATTCCCATTTTCACTTATAAAATTTTGTATGCCTCAACTCTTTATATTCCATTCACATCCTCATTATTTCAAATAGGTCGTCCAACCAAAATTTTAATCCTTAATTCAATTCACCAAATTGAAAAAAATAATTTAAATGCAGTCCACCAATATTCAAGTCTGAAATTCTATATTTATCCTCTAAATTCAAATTGGTGATTCTACCTTCATTGTTCAAAAACTTAACTCATGCACTTAAAGTATAAATATTGGGTCCTCAATATCAATTCATTGATCCTCATCATCTTAGTCATCCTTCTAAATTTCTAAAAATTATAATGGCTTGAACTTCTACCAATCTAGTCTTACTCGATCATAATCTAAAAGAAATTTCTCCCGAGTTGGCAATGCACTACTACTCAACTTATAATTTATCCACCTATCACCTAAGGCTATATACCTTAAGAAAATATCCCTTAATTTATTTACTCATGTCGTTCAATCCTCGAAACTTCAATGCCGATCATATCACATATGATATGTCCTTAATTACGAAAAATAATCCTCAAGTATATGATCGGCCTATGGGGTATATCTAGTACTCTCTGTGTATCAAACTTTATACCCAGCACGAGGTTTCGTCTTTCCGAAATGAGGGAAGACGAAGATCAATAATAAAGAGTTCAAGGGCAGCGTAATAGAATAAAAGTATTGGGATCAAGGCGTTTAAAGAATTCAATTGGGAATTGTCAAAGCAGTTGTGGATTGAAATCCTATTTTGGTAGTTTCTATTCACATGCTCGTATTAGTACAGTCATGTAACCGATACGATATGTCAGACATGTCTAGGGCAAGTATAATTGTCTACTAATCACTACATATCTCAATCCACGTAAAGTAGTATTATGAAGGGCGAATCAAGCGCACTAAGGTTAGCTAGACCTTTATACACTGATTCTGAAATATATTATTGTGGGCCTCCCCAATAATACATATGTCATGAACAAGCTCGATAAGGAATAAGCTTGCAAAAACTAGGCTATAATAGCAGCATAATTCAAGGTAGCACAGAAAATATAACGCTGGATTATGATGAAAGAAGTCACAAATAATTCAAGTTGCAAAAATAAAACAACATAAGCAACAATAACAAAAGACTCTATAATCTCTACAGCTATCATATTACTTCCTTGTCTAAGTCGATAGTCGACAAAGTAGGGGTATGAGCCTCTAAGTTCTATAGTCTGAATAAACACTATCATCTTATGTTAGCATACAATTAATGCCATTCAGTTACACTTTGTCAATGGATCACAAGGGCTATATGATACTAGGTGGTGAGGCATACTACCCAACTTATAAGAATTAAACTAATACAGTGACAGTCTTAAGAGGGTCCTACAAAATAATCTTGCACATGTAAATAAAACGGAAACTCTTATTAGGGTCTCCTATGGTATCACGTAAGTAATAGTCATCTTAAGTCTTAATCATAGTGCTCACAGGTCATGTGTCGATAGCGAGAATGGACAGGTTACTAGTCTCAAGGGAAAGGGGAGGTAACTTGTATCGAGGTGGGGGTACAACTTACGCGATTTAATGCTAAGGGATAATCATCGGGTCACCATCTACAAGATTAACTCAAACTTATCAACTCTAACTACTAGGCACCAATTTTCAAATTCAAGACTACAGCTATAACCCTAGCAAACTATGGGTCCTTAACAAGGAATAAAATTACTTGGCCTACTATCAGAAGTGTCAGGTGGCACAAATTGAAAGACGGAGGAAAGAAGAACATATTTTAGTCGTTGCGCATTAGCGAACGTTAAGGTCGCAGATGAATAACATAGAAAATTGAAATATGGGGCTCTAGATAATATCATGATTTTCTAAGGGGAGGTGGTATGCTAGTTGCTATGTTTGAGGTATGATTAGGAAAATATTCTATGCATTACTTTTGGCTTTCTAAGGTACTGTCTGCTTATCTTAAGACAAGAATCTAAATTTATAGTTCTCCAATACTTATCTAACTACGAAGGTTAGTTTCAGTCCTAATATTCAATTTTGGTTTTTCATTGGTTCCTCTATACTAGGGTCAACCATTATGATAAACTTCTAACTAACTCTAGTAGTGTCTATACTACTCTCAAGTCTTCATAATACATCAGGGGGTAATGGTAAACCAATTCTAGAGATAAGGAATTCTAGGGTTCACTAGATATTCTAAACTTAGTGGTGTATCTATAATCTCGTTGTATTCTAAATAAGGGTGCTACTCTAATTATCATCTAACAACATGAACTTCTATATTCTAGGAGAAGGCTACACTTAAAGAACTATTAGGGAAGCACAGGAATCAAGCAGGATGCATTTGTTCGAAATAGAACAGAGAGGAGGAAGATGAATCATAGTCAATTGTGGATGAGATCCTATATTCTAGTCCTAGGTGCAGGCTGGTCCGGTCCCTAAGTTGAAACCGAACTATTTAGTCGTAGACCTGCATGGGCCACCACAAAAACCATGTCACGCCCCAGTCCCAAAATACCGTGGGACTAGACACGTGGCAATGGCCAGCAGTACGCACCGATAGACCAACTCAATATAATGGATCCATCAGGGCATACTTAAGCTGTAAAATAAGTCTACGACAATCATGGCACAACTAATCTCATCCACGCAAGATATAAAATATGATCCACATAATAAATAAGGAATGTAAATCATCAGCAAGTCTCACAAAGTACTTCGGGGAACAACCCGATAAATATCTAGTACAATGGTTCTACAGACCAGAAAAGAAAAGACGAAAATAAATAATAAATATGAGCATGAACATGGATGCTCAAGAGAAGTCTTCAGCTAAGACCTCGCCCTCAGATGGTGGTACAGCTCCTGGATCGGCTCCTCCTGCTGCGGTCCCGTAAACCTCGGGGTAAACCTGTTCTGCAAAATCTGGGGACAAAATCCATATCCAGGTCCTCAGGGGACATAGCAAGGTACAGAAAATAATACAAGCCAGAATATAAACAGTGCAGCAAATAATGAGATAAGCAGGGTAAGTATGTAACATCTGTATAAAATGCAAGAGAGAATATCAACAGTACTCAGGTTGGAACTACTACAAGCTCTGTGAAGGGGAGCCGGTAGCAGGGGTGTCAAGAGGTGGTCTAGCTCAGCGGAAGACTGAGTAGCCGGCATAACATAATCAACCTGTAGCCTATGGGTATCTCCAGCAATAGATGGAACAATAAGGGAATACTAAAATAACCAGCTAAGTGATATGCAAGATGAGAGCAGCACTAGAACTCAGGCTGAAGCATACTACAAGCTCTGTGTAGGGGAGCCGGTAGCAGCAGTAATAATGAGTAATGGGCCAAGCTCGGCTATAGAGTCTTGTGCCTCACGATAATAGGGGTGTATATATATGATCAGCCTGTAGTCTGTGTGTCTCTCCCCACCCAATGTAACCACACAAATCATGAACATAACGTCTCACGTCCATGTCCGCGGGGTCATAACTAATGCACAAGTCATAATGTATCTAGATTATAGTATCTCTATATGTCCTGCATCCTATACAGGATCACCACGAATATCTCGGGAAGATCCTGTCTCATGATCAGTGTCCAGTGTCCTGGGTCAAGTGTACTTGGTAAGACAAGTACGAGAAGATAAAGTGTCACGTATGTCCATATCTAGATGACATTACCCAACACTGCGTACAGTGTCGGCACCCGACTGATAATCGGACGCTAAGTACGTCACACGGTCCTAGGTTGAGCATGCACAGTAATATATATATAGCAAGGAAAATAAATAACTAAGCTGCAGAGTTTGGCAAGGTACACTTGCCTGATGTTTGAATATCAACTGTCGTCCTGGTATCGGTGGATCCGGTGGGTACTACTCCGAAAGCTGTAATAAATATCACCAACAGTCTCAGAAGATGTCAAACCTCTAGGAACGCCTGTCCTTTCGTCCAATTTGGACACAGGGGCAAAAAGGTCATTTTCGGGCCAAAGCGGGTTCCAAAGGTGGGCCCACTTTGCACCGAAAAGCGTGCCGAGGGTAACAGTCTCTAAATGGGATAAACTATGGGTCAAACAACTCTAAATGTCAATCCGATCCCAACGGTATGTACAAATTTGGATTCCGATGAGCCGAACATAATTTGGTCCAAAAAGTCAACTGTGGGGCCCGCCAATTGGCGATCTGGTCAACCGTCTCAGAAATGCGTGAAAATTGGGTCACAGGACCAGCGTGTTACCACGAGTCCAGTGGCGCAAGTTTCGTCGCAATCTGACAAGCGTGCATAAAATACTCGCGAGTTCCACAAAAGTGGCGACACGGAATTTGTTCGCGGATACGGCCTGATTCCGGCGCGCACATGCGTCCAAATCAGTCCCCACAAATTTTCACGTGTCCCGTTATGCTGCGTGCACCATTCGGTACACTTGGCACACGGCGGGGCGGTCCCGTTTGGCGGGGCGCGCTCCGATCTCCCACTTTTAGAAAACCGGAAAAAGTGGGTGCGCGCAGTTTTGTGACGACTACAATTTGGTCCACAGCAACTAATAGCACAAAATTATAATACAGAAAATAAACTAGGTCATGTAATCTACAGGTATCAAAAAGAATCACCGAATTCGGATCTCTGTGGTGGGAGATACGAACTCGACAATATGGGTGGTCATCGCAAGTTTCTGCGATTGCAGAATTCTGTCTGCTCGCGCTGACTTGGGCGCTGTTTTTCACCTAGGGGCACACGTTTTCCGAGGTTGACTATAAAACAGATATTGGAGAGGGTTAAGGGAAGATCATACCTATGAAAACGGATCCGTGTTTGGTCGAGCGAGTCAACAGAAAATTATGCCGGAGCGAAGGTGCCTCGAGTGGGAGACTGCAGTTCGCAATGTCGGCGTCGACGGGATGGTTGGATGGCTTGGGGAGGCTTCTTTGGCTGCAGTGACGGCTCTAGATGGGAAGAGAAAGTCTGGGATTTTAGGTTAGGATTTTGGAGAGCTAATATATATATATATATTATATATATAATTAGGAGAGAGAGAGAGAGAGAGAGAGAGAGAGTTGGAGGCGGGTTGGGGTCTGCGCCGAAGGGGTTCGAGTTACCATTAATAAAGGCCGGTCACTTTAAGTTTAGCAATTTTGCTATGAGTTCCACGCTGCTGCTGTAAGGGATTGCATATTCTAAGGAGTGGGAATATATCATTGATTTGTTATTGTTATTATTGTTATTATTATTATTATTATATTCTATTAACTTTTTTTTTCTTTCTTTCTTTCTTTCTTTAATTAAAATATATACATATATATTTGTTTATATATATATATATATATATTTTCACATAAGAAAATTTATATAATGGGGTATTGTACATCGTTAGGCTAGCAACTGCTCAAGGGGTCTCCTACATGGAATAAAATCCGAAAAATTCCTGATGGTCCCATAACTCATCTAAGTGCCCGAACACCTAACATAAAAATTATTAAAAATCTATTTCTCCTATTTAGACCTAATTACTACAATTTAATTAATAATAAATAAATAAAAATGTATATACGATTTTCTAGGAAGGGGGTTTTACACGAGATGATAGCCCAAACAGTTGAATTAGTCAAGCAAGTCCGAAAGTATCTTCAAGTAGCACAAGATCGCCAGCTTTATTGAGCCGATTCGCATCGATGACCTCTTGAGTTTTCTGTCGGCGACCATATATTTCTTCGAATTTTGCCTACCCGCGGAGTCATCAGGTTTGGTGTACAGGAAAAGCTTACTGTCGAATATAAATCGAAATGGGGCGTGGCCAAGCGGTAAGGTAATGGGTTTTGGTCCCGTTACTCGGAGGTTCGAATCCTTCCGTCCCAGATTGTCTCTATCAGAAACAAAAGATTCTTCTCTTTAACAACTTTCTGTTTAATGTTGGATACAATGTGATCCAATCCTTTGTTTCAAGAAAAGAGATACCGTGAGTAGTGGCGAGCGAGAGCAGAATTTTGGTCCCATTCCTCAAGATAGTGAAAGATTTTCCTAATGACTGATCAACCCATGGAACTATGGTTTGCTTACTTCTGTATGTTATGTTCTTACCGAGAACCCTTCAGATAGGGTATCTCCAAGTAGAAAGATAAAACTTCTTCTTTCCTAAATCTCCGTTATGAGTTCTCTTCTTACTGACAGAAGCCAACCGAGACTTCGCATCTCTTCCTCGGTAAGCGGACCGTGGAAGCAGGTCTTGGTATGGTTGCCGCAGGTTGTCGTCGGCCCGACGAACTTTGGGAGAAGAAACCCTCCTCCCCCCGGAGCACCAATCGTGTTCGGGAAACGAAGCTCATACTCATTCACAATGGTTCAGATTCTACAAGATCAACAAACCTTTGGGACTTAAGGATTGAGGGAAGGGAATAAAAAGAAAAGAGAGGGAAAGAAAATCAAAATAAAATAAGGATCTTTCTGATTCTCAAAGAATGAGGGGTAAGCAAAGAAAGGGATTAATCGAGAAAGAGCTAATAATTCGCCTGGTGCTACATCATAGACACACGTGCGCCTGCACGTATTTTAAGAACACCCGCACGGGCGTGCGGTTAAAGAACAGGCACACCTTGTGCGCTAGCCGTGTGAGCGCCCGTGGGCGCGATAATAGTTTTTTGAGTGAAAGGTAAAAATTGGAGTCAGTCGCAATTCGTAGATTTCAATCCAAGGTGCACCTTGCCTTTTTTCAGGTAGCTTTGTTAGCCCGAAGGGCACTCTGACCCTCCTTTTTTTGGATACGGCTCAGGTTCCTTCTGGGCGTCGCTCCTTCCTCTGAGTAGCCGCTCGCTCTAGCTCGCTACACCTACTTCCTCCACTCAAGGAACTCATAGCAGCCCCCCTCAATCGCCGGGGTGGGAAGGATAGAGGGAGAGGAGGCCCATGTTAGCCCTCACGGCATATATTTAGGGTCCGGTCTTCATGCGCGTGCGTGTTCTATGTCGCAGGCAGGCGCGTATGCGCTCGCGCGCGGTTAAAAAACATGTGTGCATGCATGCGCTCGTGCGTTTAAAGAACGTGTATGCGCTTGTGCGCGGTTTAAGAACACCCGCACACGGCTAGCGCGCAAGGCGCGCCTGTTCTTTAACCGCATCGGAAGCCGCTCTGCACCTTGCCCTATGCTCAAGCAAGATCTGGTCGAGCAGAGCAAGCTTGATTCTTCTTCTTCTTCAGTCGAGCAACCATTCTTTTGGCTTTGAAAGAAAAGGGAGACACTGTTAAGCCCTTGTCTGAAGGTTCTTCCCTAACTTGACCATAGGAAGAATGAGAGAGGTTTGAGTTGAGATCAGGATGAGAGAGAGAGAGATCACTTGTTAGCTAGAACAAGGGTAGTGTCAGTTCACAAAATCGGTTAGGAATTGTACCGCTTCTTTGAACCATTCGCTATCTATGGATAACCAATCCATTTTCAAATATAGTTGGGACCCCGTGTGCTTGTACTTTCTTGCTTGGCGAAAAGGTTATGAAATACAAGCCCACTACAGTACAGTCAAAGTCAGCGGCTGATTTAGCCTAGCCTCGCCTACTTTTTGGAAGTAGGCGAGCGAGCGAGTTAGCGAAGAAGCTTAGGCGAGCTCATCGCTGTGTCAAAGGTTGACCTTCCGCCTAATCTTCCAACAAGTTGCTTAGTTTAGCTGAAAACGGGGCTGTGGGAGAGCAATACAATAAGATACTTATTGGAAACTTAAAAAAAAGGGGCGAGCAAAGTGATACAAAAAGAACTATGTTCTTTGTTAGCGCTAATCTTGCGTTTTTCAGCAGGCGACCGTTAGGTCGCCCACGGAGTGGTTGTAGCGCGCTAGCGCGCCTTCCCTCCTTTCTGGCGTGGAACCAAGTTGTCGCGGTGGCGGGCGTCGTGAGGGCAGCCAAGATAAAAACACCCCAAACCCTCACCGCTTATAAAGTCTTACATATGCCTTATTCTGGCAAAAACTCTTTCATAGCCTTGGGTTTCTTCAATCAATAAGGAGCTGAGGCAACCGTTCAATCAGGATTCAAAAGCATCAAATCTTTCTTCTTCGAAAAAATTGAACCACACGTGCAAGTTTCCCTGCATGTGGCTCGTCCGTGATAACTTCTTCGGATTTGCTTGAACTAGCGGACCGATCACTAAACCCCCTCATTCGGCTCTCGGCAGGGGAATCTCCACTCACTGCTTCCCCTAATATCCCCCCTTTACAACATTATGGGGGTTTACAGGAAATACCAAAGGCTCGCTCAGATAGACTGCTATACCAGACATTATTACTAAACTACAAAGATTCTGGGTCCAATGGAATTCATAGGTATAGGAAGAATAGGTATAGGAAGAAGCCCCATCAAATAGAGATTTTTTCTTTCGAACATCTTTCGATGTTAAAGATTTGTTTTTTGCTAAATGTTACGGCCTAAATGCTGAACTATTGGCCCTACTTGTTCGGTGATTTACTGCCTCCCTCTCGCCAAAATGGGATGAATCTTCTCAATGATTATTCAGGGTGCAGCGAAGCCAATTTCCATCAAGGCAAGGGGGTAAATAAGGGGGAAGAGGAGTACTCGTTGGGGAACGAAAGTTCTGGTTCTATTCGAGCTATATCTCCCTCTACCACTGGCTTTGAGAGGGCTGGACGAGTAGAATGAGGCGCCCAAAGGCGACCGTTAGGGAGCCCACTTCGCGGTGACCATTAGGCGCCCGAAGGGGTATTTTCTGAACGGAGTCTGGATACTTTATTGTATTAGCATGGTCAACCAAACCAATCTACCCCAGCCACCCAAGCCAATATCGCCGGAAGGAAAGGCTACTGCCTTGGCTACTAAAGAAAGGAGTGTTTAGGGCTTCGCCAATTCGATAGAAAAGAAGGAATAATGTGTATTTTTCGTCTAATTCTTCCTCAGGCATTCTCCTTATTACGTATGCTCCGCCCTCCCGGTTCACCTAGATCCATAGACCGGCTTGAGGAGAACGACCGACTAAATCGACATCTCGCTCACGCCTCCCGGTCGGCCCTGTTTGCATCATTTTCTATCTCTAGTCTGAGTTCAAAAAGCCAGTTCTTTTAGACCGCTTAAAGTCCCCGTAGTGTCCAGTAGCTGTCTCTTTTTATAAAATCAAGTATATATTAATTTGGAGTGGATCTCGTAGTCTTCTGGACTGTGGAGGGTACTACTCTGCATTGTCTTCACCCATATAATGCGTTTCTCGCCAAGACTCACTTGACGTTGGGCTCAAAGAATAACGAGCTAGGTGGCCGGCGGGCAAAGAAAGGGGGCGGGCCGGTCGGTCGGGGCCTTGGCGATACATTCTTCTTTCGAAGCGTTTTGCCAATAGAGCGAGGGCGTCCTTCTAGGGCTTTGTTCTCCAAAATGGGATCTTTGATCCACAGGATTTAGTCAGATACAATCTGAGGGATTTTGCTCCGCTCGCCTTTTTTCTTTATTTACAGAGAATTGATAAAGTAAAGAGGTAGCACTGTCAAAGAGGAGTATCTAAAAAGCTTCGTCGCAATAGACGAAGCTCTCTTCAAGTGTGCTTTGCTTCCAGGTCAAGGCACAAAGCTGGCTCGAGCCGCAGGAACTTATGCTCAAATAATGAAGGAGCCAGCCACACAATGTCTTGTGCGGCTACCTTCGGGTGTTGAAAAACTCATAGATTCCCGATGCCGAGCTACTATTAGTATAGTTTCCAATCCCAACCATGGTGCACGTAAGATTAGAAAAGAAGGACAAAGCCGGTGGTTAGGCAGACGGCTGATCGAGACTCGACTTCTTTATTCTCTATCTTGCGGGGCCCTAAAGAAATCATCTCTAACTCCAGAAGCTAGACTAGCTTAAGGACCCAGAAATAGTGGAAGACCCAGCAGTTGTGGAAGGGAAGGAATAAGTGGAATCGAGTAAAAATTTTAATTCGTCAGGAAACAAAGAGAAGAGCTGCTAGGACGAAGATAAACTCGATGAGGGAAAGCTTGGTTCATGCGTGAGAGAGGGAGCGGAAGCGTCAAAGGCTCGACTCAACGTAGAGGTACGTTCGGCCGGAGTGGACCAAATGAGTACTGACGAGTTTATAAGGTCATCAGGACGTGAAGCTTTACAAGCCATCAACAAAATGTCTCGATTCGCTTTCGTCATCATATGCGGTGGAATTCGGAAACCTGGGGTCTAAGCAATCTCCATCGGTACTTCGGGAATGAAGACAATAGTAGAGCATACCATGACCATGATTAGAAGACTATCCTTATTTGCATCTAAAGAGACATGACGTGTCTTTCCTCTCCCTCCACTGTCGGTCGAACCAAGCGAAGAAAGAGAAGAAGGGCGTACCTACCGTCTTATAAAAGACGGTTCCTTTACCAGCCCGAGGCTGTGTTAGCCCTTCGGCCTTATTTCAACTTGAACATGAATTTTTAGCACATTTTGACGATTTCTTATTATTATTATTATTATTATATTAACATAATTATTGAACACTGACGACTAGCCCATACATGCAAACACAACAAATCAAACCAAACAAAGACACATTTTATAGACATCACCGTCATTCGATATCAGGTTGGCAAGAAGAAGCGCGCATGCACACATGTTCTTTAACCGTGCGCACGTAAGCGCCCGTACATACTGTAGCTACACGTGGAACGAGGGCCTGCTCTCCCTCCCTCCATGCTTAGGCCAGGGCAAGCGCAGTCACTTCTCCCACAAAATCGAAAACATCTCAATCCCTAACGGTCGCCTTCGGTTCGGCCTTCGATCGCCTTTCTTCCCCGCTCGAGAATATGTAACTATCCGGCAAGAAGCTTGGATAAGTAAGGCGACCGGAGGGAGGTTTGAATGCTCCTTGAGAGTACCGAATGAACCCTGTGGTACATATTTTCTCGAGCAACGGGCTTTTTGGTCAGGTGGTGAGAACGGGATTCCTTGACTGGCTCTGTGGTGTCTGCTCCTGTGAATGCTGAGAAAGATAGATCCCAGCCTGCGGTACATAGGTCCGTTCGATATTCTTGAGCGAGTAGGAGATGTTTCCTATCGCCTTGCTCTTCCTCCGTTGCTTCTTGAGATACATAATATTTTTTATGTATCCCAGCTACGACGGTATCTACCGGATATAAGCCATGTCCTAGATCATTCAGAATTGGTTGTTGGTACCGACCTTTCATATGAGGAGATGTCTGTATCCATTTTGGATCGGAGAGAGAAAATTCTCAAGAACCGGACCATTCGTTTAGTCCGAGTTGTTTGGGGGTATCACTCATCGGGCGAGTTAACTTGGGAACGCGAGGATGATAACCAAGCTCGATACCCGTATCTGTTTGACTCGTGAGGTATTCTTGTTCGTATATCCCGTGCCCTGATCTTATCTTGTGCATAATTATCTTGTTCTTGATAGCTCATAGCTTATGATTGACACCCGTGCCATGATGCTTGTTTTATTACCCGATTCCTGTAATCTCTCGGCTAGATCATGTGCCTTATTGAAATTTCGAGGACGGAATTTTTCTAAGAAGGTGAGAGTTGTGAGACTCGTCTCACTATTGCGTATTTTTCATGTTCATATCTTGTATATATTTTCTATTGCGGTATATTGCTTCCCGTATAATTTTCTTGATTTCTCTAGCTGGTCTCATATAATTTCTAGATTTGTGTATAGTGTTAACCACCATTGATATATAACCTACCTACCTCTCTCTCTCTCTCTCTCACTTTTTTCCTCTTTTTATTTCTTCTCCTTTCCTCTCTTATCCTCCCTAGCCGAGAACAGCCCTGAACCGGCTCCCCCTCTCATTTTCCTTAGTAGTAGTGGTAATAGTTAGTGGTGGTTTTAGGCAAGTACATATGGTCAATGATGCAGAACTTGCATTTTTACATTATTGTGGATTTCTTATATTTTATTAGTCTATATTGTGCTCTATGAACTCCTATGCATGTTTACTTCTTGGTATTTTTGGTTCAATTTTGTTCGATTTTCATAAATTTTTAATTCGGTTCGGTTTTCATAAATTCGATTCGGTTTTCGCTTTTTTAAATCGGGTTTTCGGTTTTGTTCGGTTTTAATAAATTCGATTCGTTTTTCGGTTTTTTAAAATAGAATTTTCGGTTTTGTCGGTTGTCACGCCCCAGTCCCAAAATACGTAGGACTAGAAATACGTAAGCATGCTAGCCGTAAGTATATGGCAACTCCAATATATGGATACCATAATACATACGTACGCTGTAATATGAATATTAACTCACATGTGGTATATATATATAGTCACAAGTCACATAAATACTAATCTCATTCACACAACAAGTCATAGAAAAGAAATAACTAAACTAGAATAATGAGTCTGAATAATCCAAAATAATAGTTGGGTGGAGACAAATCCACTACCAAGGACTATATCAATACTAAAATGAGAGAAGGGTAAATCTCCAATATAAAATAAGATGGTGATATAAAGGTATAAGCTAAGAAGATCCATCGCTAGAGATAATCAAAGATGCTCAGAAGGTACGACCTCCTCGGAAGAGATAAGTAGTAAGTCCTGATCCGTGCTCCTGCGAATAGTCAAGATTGTCTACACCTGGAAAGGGACCAGGTCCTCAGAGGGACGTAACAAGATACATAGAAGCATGCCAATTTGAATACATAAACATGCATAATAGGTAGAAAATATGTAAGTATGCTGTAAAAGACAATATATATGAATGCATAATGAGGACAACTTTTCGACGTATGGGCATGGGTAGGCTACTCGATCTAAATCTCATAACTCACACACACGGCAGGGATATCAGAAATTGACATACCGTGAGGGTAGCGACCAGCGCGACTCCAAAAATTGATATACCGCGGGGATAGCGACCAGAATGATACACTACAGTAGTGCGTGCTAGATACTACGGTTTACCAGAGTGGTTGTAGCCCATACTCCTACTGATTGTCCTCCCCTCCCATGATACTTTGTGTCAAGTGTGTCTCAACATATATATAGTATATAAATGACTGAAAGAAGAAAAAAAATACATGCAATGAACATCTAAAAATATAATAAATATACAAAGTAGTGTAAGCAATTTCACAAGGTATCTTGCCTGGTAAGGAAGCAGCAAAATGTAACGTCCGGAAGTCAAGCACACAGGATCAGAAACTACGGTCTCAGAATGAACGTCTCCGGATGCTGAAATAAACATCACCAACGTTCCCAAAATAAGCGAGATAGCTAAAAAATACTACCCTTTCGTCCAATTTGGACACAGGGACAAAACGGTAATTTTGAATCAAAGCGGGGTCCACATGTGGTCCACTTTGCACCGAAAAGTGTGCCAGGGGTAAAGGTCTCTAAAAGAGACAAATTATAGGTCAAACCAATTCTAATTGTCAATACAAACTCAACGGTACGTCCAATTTTAGATTTCGGTGAGCCGAACACAAATTTGTCCAAAAAGTCAACCGTGGGGCCCGCAAATAGACGGCTTGGTCAACTGTCTCAGAATCGCGTGAAACTTAGGTCACACGACCAGCGTGATACCACTAATCCAATGGCACAAGTTTCGTCGCATTCTGAAGAGCGTACACTAAATGGTGTGGTATTTTACAAAAGTCACGATACGGAAACTTTTTGCGGATACGTGGTGATTCCGACGCGCACACGCGTCCAAATCAGTTTCCGCGAAAGCTCACACGTTTGGATATATATGGTAAACGGGATATGAGCCATAGTGCTCATTTTTTTACATGAGTCATGTACACGTGGACCAATAGGAATACACTTCTACAATATATATATATATATATATATATATATATATATATATATATATATATATATATATATATGGATCCGGATCAAAAATCCCGCTTATAAAGTTTCCAAAAAATTTCGTCACTGTGGTCCGTTGGATGGTGCTTTAAGTCTTCTAATCTTGACCGTTGATCAAAACAACGGTCAAGATTAGATGACTACTTTTTGAGAACTTTATAAGCGAAACTCTTGATCCGGATCCTCTCTCTCTCTCTCTCTCTCTCTCTCTCTCTCTATATATATATATATATATATATATATATATATATAAAGTCCAAATAAAATCTTGAATTTTGTTTCAACTTTACTTGTTTTCTAATATATTTGAAACATATAATTATTATATGTATGTCTTGTTAGATTTTAAATTTTTTTTAGTTTATGCTAATTTTAAATTGGTTGGACATAATGGTACAAGATCATACAACATCTTGAATACAGATGACTGAGTGTAAAAAGCTGAAAAGATGATGGTAGATATTTGCACATAAATTAGGAAAATCTTTCCAATTTCCCTTGTTAATGTGAAGCAAGATATAAGGTTTGGATATTTTTTGTTTTTTTTAGAGAAGTTGCTACTATTTGTTAATAGTTTGGAAACCCAATATTTTCCTTTGAGAAAAAAAAGAAAAAGAAAGAAAATGTTTTTAGCACATTTGTCGTTTGGCTAACTGGTAGGGAGGCAGATCCTGACCCCCACCCAGCCTGAACATATGCCCACCTTTAAACAGAGTGATACTGTTGCTGTATAGTTTGTATATCAATTGTATATAGCTCTGCGTCCGTAACGTAGGGCAGGATAAGGACAGTGTGTAGGGTCCCACCCCCAAAAAGGACCCTGCCTAAGTACTAACACGTGGCATTCAGAAGCGCGATCTTCTCCTCCATGACACTGTGACAGTAAGACTGTAGAATCTCTTCGGTATTTGATTTTAGGGTACTAACTTGATACCCCTAACTACATAATATTTTTTATGTTACTATTAATTTTTTTAGAAAAATAAAATTATTTCTTCT
This sequence comes from Iris macrosiphon, assembly GCA_036927795.1. Classification (NCBI taxonomy): domain Eukaryota; kingdom Viridiplantae; phylum Streptophyta; class Magnoliopsida; order Asparagales; family Iridaceae; genus Iris; species Iris macrosiphon. Next base: position 161,054,595 of record JAYESA010000001.1, read on the forward strand.
TCCGCTCTCTCCAGCAGTTCCCTCTCTTTCCGACGGCGGTGACCGAAGAGGAAAAAGGGCACAACACTGCAGGTCGACGGAGATGCAGCACGGGCAGAAGGCACGGACGGAAAGCACGAAAGAGTTTAATTGCTATATTTGAAAGCACGTACAAAAAGCACAAAAAAAATTAATTGTTATATTTGTTTATCGAATTTTATTTTACTAAAGAGACAAATTAGAAAGAAAAAAAAATTGTATTTTACCCAGACATGTGAACTAAAAAAATTGCAGATGACTAACCAATAAATTCTCATTTTCTTCCAACCAAATGTCTCCTAATTTCAACTTATATAATGGTCTCTGTACTGTATTCGGGTCTAAAACGAGTATTAGCCCATTAAAATTATTATTATCATTGAGATGCATTAAAATTAATATGTTTGGTGTGAACCTTTCGGACCTTGGACCTTGCCATCAGAGTATATGTCACAAACATACAATATTGGTAATATCGGAATAGTATCCGCTCTTACTGCAAACAGTTTGAAAAATAAAAACAGACTTAATTGTAATTTCATACCCTCAATTATGTTCAACTTGATATCTCCAACTTTAATAGGTACAACTTGATACACTGAAAAAAATAAGAGACCAAATTATTCTTTCTCCAACCCTCCTCTCCCACAACCTCGAAGACCTCCCCCCATGCGGTGGTGCTAGCCCCAGCCCCCTCTTCCTTTCCGTGCGCCACTCCTCCTCCCCTCGTGGCCACCCTCGTACTCCCCGTCCCCCAGCCCCCCTCCTCCTCATCGTTCGGCCACCCGTCCCCTCCTCATCCCCGCACGGCCATCCGCACCCCCCTCCTCCTCTCCGCACGGCCACCCGTCAATGGTGTCCACCTATCCTCCCCCCCCCCAGCCCACCCCACCAGAGGGGGGGGGAGGGAATGGGAGGAAGGTTAAAATCGTCATTTCAGACATATTTTAAGGTTAAAACGGCAGAATTCATAATGGGTATAAATTGAGCCAAAATAAAAATATGAGAAACTTTTAAAGCCATGGGTCTTTAAATGCATAAAACGCAAATCTAATTTTTTTTTTTTTTTTACCCTCACATGTTTAGTACAAACATCTAAACTGCACGTTATTTTTGAATTGATCGAACAGTTTCTTGTCATGAAACTCGCTTCACATTTTTTTTATATGATAGGTGGGAGTTTAATGTTTGTGAACTCAGTCGAGTTTACTGTTTCATGGTGAACTCGGCCTAGTACGACTGATTGGTTGCAAGACTGAAAATTGGTTTTTTTTTATTTTATTTTACCATTTACAGTTTTATGTCCGTTGAGAAAATATTACTTTTCGCCTTCGCGAAATTTTGGAGGAAGTGGGGGAGAAAGAAGGAAAATTCGGATGTTTAGTTGCACCAAAGTGGCAAAGTAAATTTTTTAATAATAAATTAAATTCTGGACTAAACTACAAAAATGTAACAAAATATTGGAGTAAATTTAAATTTAGAAAACTTATTACAATATTTGTCAATAAAATTTGTCTTCAATATAATTTTTTTTTACTTAAAAATTCACACTAACTACCGCTAAAATTTTGACTTATTACACGGGGTATCCCCATTTTTAAACTAACTATACTGACCACCCTATGTTTTATGTTTATTACACATGGTACCCCTACTTTAAGATAAAAATAAAAAGTTATAACACTAACTACCCAATTTTTAAATTTTTTTTCAAAATAGAGGGATGGTCAGTGTAATTAGTTTAAAAGTAGGGGTAGCCCATGTAATAAGTCCAAAACTTAGGAGTAGTTAGTGTAAATAATCCTAGTTTTAATTTTAAGAAATTTACGTTAAGTAATTATATATCAATTAAAATAAATAGTAATTATTTGATAAATTTTATATTACAATATTTAGGTTTAAATGATAATTATTTGTGTGTAAGCAACATCTACTTTCAACAACAATCCAAACAATCGAAATATTTTTTTCACTTTTAACAATCATCCAAACAATCGAATACATTTTTTCTCTACTGCCAATTCGATCATCCAAACAACATTTTGAAAGTCAAACTTATGCATACGCACCGTGTACGCAAATTCCATTTTTTCACTTTCACACTCTCTTACACTTTTGTGCAACAAAACATCGCCTAAATGTGTAGTCGAAAAGATATTACGAAAAATATTTATATATATATTTGACTATTATGTTTAAAATCAACAAATTTCACTTGCTGAGTTATGATTTAGGGTTAGCCTTACATAGACTATAAGTAGTTCTGAAATCTTTTTCGTAAGATATCATTTATTTTTATCCAAAATTTTTGTTCAATTTTATATTCATCTCAAATTTTAGTCTAACTTGAACATAAAATGGTAACGGAGGAAGTACATTCTCCGTCCCACTTACATTTATTTTGTTTTTGTATGCAGGAAAACGAGAAGATGAACATGATAATGAAGTCTTTCAAATCGAGAAGAAGAAGACTCCAATATTCAACCAACGAAACTTTTCTAACACACTGGTGATTTAGAATTGTCTTCATTATTACCTAAAGAATAACTCCTCCTTTGAACCAACCTACTACTAAACTTATGACATTTTTAAAAATTGGTAAGTCTATATATATTGTCCATCCTAAGCTCGGTTCTTTTACTACATCAGTGATTCTGGCATATCCCATATCGAATTTTTGGCAAATTATTATTCTTTTTTCGGCCGTCGATCTACCGCTCTAGTCGATCTCCATCTCACGTTCCACTAGGATTAATCGTTGGCATCATGATCATATTTTGCCTTTTAGACAACTCGTTAAAATCCGGCTATTGTTGGTGTTTTCCACTTGACTTTGGGAGTTTTAGTTCCACATTGAAAAATCGCCAATGTGTATATCTTAATATATAGCTATGCTTAGTATTGGTATATGCAAACGGGGTGAAGGTCCATGTCGGTTGACTTTTCCTAGAGAGTTTAAGTGAGAACTCCATTATGACAATCTTTGTTTGTCACCACCTTTGGGAAGTTTCTCTTATGAGTTAAGTCCCGCAGGGACTTAGCGACTCGGACTCGTGCTCAAGGGCACAAAGTGATGCTTTGTTGGCGCATTTAGCACGTCAGCATCGTCGCATGGCGCTCGTGCGCTCTTTTTATGCGTGAGTTACATGCACGGTTGCTTGCTCGGGCGCATGCTTCGTGGAGCCATGCGGCCAGGTGCGCTTGCGGCTCGGTAGTCGCATGGCGCTCGTGCGCTCCTTTTATGCGCGAGTTACATGCAAGGTTGCTTGCTCGGGGGTATGCTTCGTGGAGCCATGCGGCCTAGAGCACATGTGGCCTGGAGCGCATGAGGCCAGGTGCAATGTGTAACGACCCGTTCAAGCGGACAACCGATTCAAACGGCGCAAGTGCAACGACCCGACCTGCTTTACTCAGCGAGAACACTCGTTTGAGGCAAAGAATTTCCAAACTTGATACTTCAGGAGTTCAGGCTTAGACTTTCAAAGGCTCGCTTAGAGTATTGCTCGACCGAGATGAATCATCGCTAAGGTAGGTGGCTACGATAAACTTGTCTTTGCTTAGCCAGCACACTTAAATATGGACGATACATGCTAGCCGCTAGGTGAATCACCCCCTACATGCTAATAATGAATACAATGCACCTAGCTAAGGAAATAATCCCAACTTGTATTGATTGTGTTAGAACATAAAAATGAAACTTTACTTATAAATGGACCATTGCATGCTACATTTGCCTTGTTCAAGTAGACCCTGCTATGCCTCGAGTAGAACGATATAATATTCTTCGTAGTGCACTGTTAACTTGTTTACACTACACGTCCCTAGATCATGTCGCTTGGTATGTCCCTTTACGGTTTTACTCCTCGCTTTACCCTTAGACCCGTACCAAACGTAAATACTTATGTTCAATATAAATGCATGCTTGCCTGCTTACGTGTAGTTTGTACTCGTTGCCTCATTTTAATGCTTGTCACACAAATTATGCCGCAATCAAGTAACATTATCCGTATCGTGCATGCATCTAGTTAGCCAGAAGACTATCAAATATTTCTTTTGTGCAATATGAACCTGCAAGTATACGGGATCGTTAGGTCGCCAAGGCAGTCCACGAACCAAGGAAATACATCAAGTCAAGTTGAACACTGAACGAGAATCATGTCAACTAAAGAAGAATCACAGCTCGTGGAGCAATGCTCGTTCAGATCAAAGATTAATGGATTATCATGTCAAGTTGTGAATATGGAGTGACCCAAGACTTGCATGTCGCGGACAACTTGGAATCAAGGGGGATCTTCGGATCTCGTTCCACAGACGGTCTCCGGGGCACCGGGGCCGATCCGATCTGGATGGAACTTCACGATAGTCTTACGTGCTGGACGGGATGGCTTGCACAGCCTCACGTGCTTTCGTTGCGTACCATTCTCGTTCAAGACTATAACTCGTCCTTTATGACTATGCAAGCGACTTACGTTCATATAGATAAGTCATCCTCGCTTAGCGGCATTCCGCGTGCGGGTCATTGCATCGCATCCAGTAAGCTGAAACACCTAAACGATTATGAGTATAAGTCATCAATACAAATTGAGCAACCTGAGAAATCCATCGAACACTTGAACATCTACTGCAACACACCTGATAATCCGTGTAACTCGTGCACCCGAAGCATAACCTCGCTCACGACACTTATGTTTGCATATGCTATTTTTCCTGGATTTCAACATATATATATATATATATATATATATATATATATATATATATATATATATATATATATATATATATATATATGCTCGTATTTGATTTAACTTGGTTTTTCTTGGACAAGGAAGGAAGGATGGTAAGTTGGTAAGTCTCGCTGTGTTCCTTTTATATCGCACGGCGCACTGCCACACGATTTAGGTTTTTCATCCATGCCGTAAAACTGATCCTAAGGCAAGAATAGAAAGATAACTTAATAGATGGTGTACGAAACATATATAACGTGTTTGGATTTGTCGAGCGGGCGAGAAGCCTCCCCACCAGTGCATTCATGTATTGATAATCCACCAGATTGTTTGCAGGATGCGGGCTAACCTCGTTCGGTGCGGAACCCCCCTTCGTGCGTGCTGAGGCATGGAGTTTGCTCTTAAGCCTTGAAGCGTTGCGTCTGGAACAGAAGCACATATACATGACATAATGTTGGAATATCGCCTATGTATCATTCCACAAATATAGCCACTTGGCACGCTTTTATTGTTCCAGAGAGAGAGAGAGAGAGAGGATTGAGCGACTTGTAATATCGGTCTAGCGCCACTTATAACACTTGTTCAATATCAATAAAAAGCTTGTTTTACTTATATGCTTGTGTTATTCAATGTTTCTGCTATTGACGACTCTGTAAACTTGTTACCAATCGTCTGTACGTTTCTTATTCCGCTGTACTCGGACTATCTGTGCGACTCTGTGGCTTAGTCATCTTATCGCCTGTTCGGATCATGCCCTTGCACGGGCGCGGCTTACGCTCGTGCGGCATCACGTCCAGATGGAAAAAGATCGTCCCGCGGGAGCGCTGGCACGGTGATTCGCGCCTAGCGGGGACGACCAATTACCTGCGGGAGATCGGGACGTGCCCATGCGGCCAGGGGCCATGCTGCCAGGTGCGCATGCGGCTTGGTGCCCATGCGGCCTGTGGAGATTCTGACGTGGAGGGGACAGGACCTGCTTTTGGCGTTTGGCGGTGTTGTCTGCCTCGTGCAGTACAACGTGTCAGGCGGCACGATCGACTGCTTTCGGCCTTTTGCATCGTTGTCTGCTTCGTGCAGTGCAACGTGACTTGCGACCCTGACGGCTTTGACACCCGAATTTGGGGTATCTGGTCGGTCAGTGCTTATGCGGCCTAGAGTTTCCTTAGGCTGCATAGGTGTTATTTTTATTTATTTATATAGAGGACCTCCTCTTTCATTTAGAGAGAGAGAGAGAGAGAAAATACAGATGGAAAACGAGAACACCAGATCATATGCAGCCCAGAGTGTCTCCCTCTAACATGGTATTTTCAAGTGTTTTCGAAGGTGACTTTGAGCGTTCCATAAGTTCTTTTGTGAAGTTGTTGGTTCCTGGGGGCAGATCGTCAGTACGACGAATCTTGCTTTGAGCAACGGTGGTTTTGACTACCCCAGCAAGAAGGTTCTCTTCAGTTTTTCCTTTGCTTCGTTCTTTCTCATTGTAGCGTCTACGAACGTAAAAAGAAGAACGTTTTACTTGTTGCTTGTTGCAATCTTTATTTTCTTCGGAGCCAGTTTGTAACATTTTCTTGGTCCGTGCTTCGTTGGAATCGAGAAATATCAGATGAGGAACTCTTGTGTGAATCTGGTCTCGACGACAACTTGGATTCCAGTAGAGAGCGGACCTTCGGGTCTTGCTAACAGCTTTGCTATGGCCATGCATTGTCATAATTATTTCAAATTATTCTCAGTTCATGCATTGTCATAATTTTCTGTTTCATGTATTGTTATAATGAAACAACCAAATAATATTTTTTATTCACCATAACAAAAATTATATCTATGTACACCAATTATATCATTACAAATAATAAATCTATAAATTCTGTAACATCATATATATATATATATAATATATATATATATATATATATATATATATATATATATATATATATATATATAAGGGATCCACATCTTCGATTTTTTTATTTTTAAGCATCTTCATGTTATTAATCGTTGGATTAGATGACTTAAACAAGATTCAACGATTGTAAATATAGAAATGCTTGAAAATACATAATAGTTATATATATATATATATATAAACAAAAGTTACCGACAAGGCATGTTTTATGAAATTTTAGTTTAAGATTCGAGAGTGTGACAATCCTACCTTTGTTATATGCATGTATCTATTAGGCTTAAACCCTATTGAAATATAACATGAACTGGTCAAATCAAAATAAAATCAATCGAAATAAAATCTGATCACTATATGTGTAATTCTGATCCTGATCACATCAGTCATTATTACGAAAAAAGAAAAAAAGGAAAAGTGAATTTTTGAGGCAGAAAAAAGAATCAGGAGTGACTGCGATGATTCATTGCCTCTTATTCCTTTTCCCTACAGACTACAAACTGTTAAAGAGTTTATGTTCATAATTATGTACACCTTCCAATGAGAAAGAGGCAGTATAAAGAGAGACGATACACAAAGTGCTTCTGTAATATATGATGATGGAATTGATGGCCCCCCTTCCTTGTAAGAAGATTTAATGGAGTCAGATGGGTGGATGATGGATTGATTGACATATCATAGAATCCGTGACTTGTTTATTTTTATATTCGGAGGCATGATGGACATGGTATATGTGTTGACAACTGTTACGTCTACAAGAAAATAGGAGACGCTCTATTATCGTCCACGTAGCGGTCATCTATTAGATGAAAAATATATGTAAGATTCGATGTCCGTCACGTAATCGTTACGTGACAGGAATATCACATGACAGTTATTTATTGGATGAAAAATGTAACCGAATGTGATCCACGTAGTAGGAGGAAGAGGGTTGTAAAAAGGATGTAATCATTCGATAGTAAACTTAGTATTTTTCATATGTGTTACATATATGCCGCACTAATAATTAGACTAAATAGTAATGTTGATGATTACATGTTGTAGCTTAGTGAGTGTAGTGCATAGATAAAAACTTGGCTGTGACTTGACTTCAGCATTGGCACCTTATGACCAACAACATATAATGGAACAGTTCACTAGTACTGGTTATCATATGGTGGTGTGGTTGGGACTCGCACTTGGGGAGAGAGGAGATCTATAGTGGAAGGGGCTCACTCGATGAGTTGGAGCCATTAAAAGAGGGAAATGGTAAGTGCAGTATATGTCTGTGAAAGCAGGACACACATTGACATTGTTGGAATTTAGTTGGGTTTGTAATATGTATGCCTTGCTATTAAAAAAAATAAAATAAAATGAAATAAATATGGAAAACCACCAAGCACAATATTAAGATGCATCTTTGGTATATATTTGTTTTCATCTTTGGTGTTATATATATATATATATATATATATATATATATATATATATATATATACACACGAGATTAACTTACTGAAAAAAAAACTTGAGGGATCAGAAAACTTATGTATATTTTTCTTCTAATTTTTTTTAAAAAAAATTTAGATCTCTCATTTTTAAAATAAATCTATCTCTATCTTTAAAAATAAGTCTTATTTATCTATTTATTTTTTGAAACTGAGATAGATTTTATTTTAAATAGAGAGAGATAGATTTATTTTTTAAAAATAAATCTAAAAGATAATTTATCTTTAAAAATAAATATATCTTTAAAAAATATTTTTAAAATTTAAATTTAAATTTTAGTTTTAATTTAAATTTAAACTAAAATTAAAATTAAAATTAAAATTAAAATTAAAATTAAAATTAAAATTAAAATTAAAATTAAAATTAAAATTAAAATTAAAATTAAAATTAAAATTTTAGTTTTAATTTAAATTTTTGTTTTAAAATTAACATTAAAATTAAATATTAATATTATAATTAAAATTAAAATTAAAATTAAGACTAATATTAAAATTAACATTAGAATTAATATTAATCTTAACATTAATGCTAACATTAAAAATTAATATTAATATTAACATTAACATTAACATTAACATTAACATTAACATTAATATTAATATTAAAATTAAGATAATATTTTTTAATATAGATATATATATTTATTTTTAAAAGTAGATGTTTATAATTTAAAGGTAGACATAAAATTGTTTACTAAAAAGAGAGATTAATTTTTCTTTTTTAATAGATAACCTTTGTACGAATTTTTTTTGCGGAAGAATTTTTTTTTTTACGTAGAGATTTGATTTTGATTTTTGTTTAATCATCTCGAAGTTGTTACCGTAAGTTATTTCGAAATGATCAAAATTTTGATTTTTAAATATTCATGCTTGTTTTTTTTTTTAAATAGTAGCTGTTGTAATGTAATTTTTAACTGTTCAGAATAAATAAAAATTCATAATGGAAAAGAATAATTAATTCGTTTCCCGTGAGATCAAATATGTCAAGCCAGATGCAGTATATTTTCACTTGACGATCACTACAGACATTGATTCCGACTTATAAAATTAAGTTGTTTTAATCGTCTAATCACTGTCCTCTAGAACACTATCAACTTATTTTCATGTTCAAGCGAGCCTTATTAACGAAAAAGAGACGAACCTTATCAAGTCGAGCTCGCGTGTCAAATTTTCTCGTGGGTGATGCGTTCCGAATCCGAGTTCGAGTTCGAATTAAGATAGATAACACATCTATGTGAACAAGGACCGCATCTATTTCGAACAATGTCGTAAAAATCGGACCGATAATTGAACCAAAAATATTTGGTATAGGTCGGAACGAAATTCAAATAGGCCCATTACGAAAACAAAATCATATAAGATATCCACATTTACTTATTGGTTTGATTTGGTTCTTAGTATGTATGGTTCGTTTGGTTTGGTTTAGTTTTACAACTATAAGGTCTCTCAAAACCAAGGCATGTACCAAATAGTATAAATCTTACATGATAATTTTTTTTCAGATTTAAAAAAAAAATTTCAAAATGGCCAGTTCAATTGTGAACCGGTTCGGCCAATTCATCCGTTAAAGTCCGGTTCATGAAAAAAACCGTTGGTTTTTAAAAAAATTGGTTCAGATCGGACCAATTTTTGGGTCAGATCCGATCTAATTCAATTCAACCATCGATCCGATCCGATTTTGACGTCACTTTTTAGGACTAGATCCTTAGCATCCCAATTCGAATTGATTAGACCAATGTTCATGTAAAACCTGATCGCGTCCACGTTGAAGTTCCGCAAGCTACAACAACATTTTTTATTTTTATTTTCTGTTTCGTTAAGCAATTGCAAATTTTGTTAAAGTGAACAGATTGTTCATCTCCTAAATAGTAGGAATAGAAAAAAAAAAGAAAAAAAGGACGGAATGTCATAACTAATCGCAGGAAACAACATGAACAAAATAAGCAGTGGAGAATACTTATTTGCCACTTGGAAGGAAGTGTGACAAATGATCAGTGCTCGCTCATAAGCGCTGGAAAAAGTGTGGGGACCAAAGTTGGACTACTTCATAGTAGAGAAGGCCGAAAGCATGGATGCCTCCTCTATTGATGGACTTCACAAGAAATAGGTTATTTGATTTTACCGTATGTTAGATTAGATATATTGATATTACTTTTTTTGTTCGCTCGAAAGTTGAGTTTATCCATCTGAAAGTGTCGTTAAAAGCTTTTAAAGTATCGTTAATAAGTTTTTAACGATACTTTCAGGAGGATAAACTCAACTTTTGATCTAACAGAGGAATAATATCGATATAATTAATCTAACAGGGGAGTAAAATCAAATAGTCCTACTTCATATTTAGAAATCACAAAGAGACTCCCTGGGAGACTTAGAGCATCTCCGACCCTATTGTCTTGTTATGTGTTGTGATTTATATGTGACATGAGTCACAATATAACATATTTTCTAAATGACATGATTATATTTACAAAAGACAATGAGATAGAAAAATTGTAAAAGTATTGAAAAGACAATAAAAAATATTTTTTCTAACTTCCAAGACAACTTTTTTCTATTCTTTTTTTTTTTTATATAAATATTTTTATTCATAATTGATGATGTGGATATAAAATTATTGTGTCTCATGCCACATAAAAATTACAACATAAAACATGACAATAGGGTTGAAGATGTTCTTAGCTGGTTAGCAAGAGTCCACAACTTGACCAAACTACATTATCGATCAAATTACAAATAGAAAAAGATAATAATACCAATTAATTGTCAAAACCGGAACATACATGAGCAAACCAATTCGGTGTAAATTCTTCACTAAACAAGGCCATACCAAATTCTGACAACATGATATGTCAGTCTATATGTTATATGGAATACCGAACTTAACTGATTCTGGTGGTCAGTGACAAGAGGTATATTCTTTTTGGCTAGACGGATAGTCTTGAAATCAAAACGCAAAAAATGTGTGGAACAGTGGACCTAAAAATAGCATGTAATACAATATACACAAAATTTCGTACGTATCGTCGGACATCATAAATTTTTTTATTATTATTATAAACCGCTTTACTAACGTCGTCAAAACATAAACTGTCATATTATACACATAAAATGTGGGTAAATTTTGATATCCCCATAATATTTTTTCTAAACGAAGTGTACACATAGTAGCACATAGTATCTTGGAGAAAAAAAAAAAAAAACCAAGTATACATGGCCGCTTTTGACATTCTAAGGCCTACACAAAAATTAAAAAGAAATTTTTTTAATCACTCTAAAAAAAAAAAATTAGTCATTTCTGACATTCTAAAGACTTTGTTACTGGAAGTTCTAAATAATATAGAGATCTAAAATTTTAAAATAGAAATTTCACATTAGTAATATATACGGATATTAAAAAATTTGTGACCTTCCGATTGTTGGTCCTGTACAATCACACATTTTGTACATGCTCAGAAGCGATCCTTCTAGCAGCCATACTTCATATTTCGTACGAAAGGCTTTTAAAGTACGCTCCATTGGCGGCATGCTTGTTGGTATAAAAAACTTTCATGTGTTAAGGGCCTGTTTGGTTTGTTGCGACTGAAGCGGATTTGAGGGTTATTGTTAAACTCATCTGAGTTCCAGCGTTTGGCTGGGAGAACTGCTGCTCCTCCTCCTCCTCCTCCTCCTTACGTGAATTGATGGCACAAGTCCCCCCCCCCCTTACTTTTAACATCCTCAAAAAATTTAAGGAACTCCTATGTGGAAAGAGGAAAAGTACAATATAAAAAAAAAAAAAATTGGTAAGAGAGAGATGGTTATTTGGTTACGCTCAATTTTTTTTTCCACTTTCAACAACCATCAAAACAACTGAACTCATTTTTTCTCCACTTTCAACAATTATTCAAATAATAGAATTCATTTTTTCTCCACTTTCGTATCTTCCAATTCCACCAACCAAACAACTTTTGAAAAGTCATAATTTATACGTACGTATTGTGTACACATTCGTATTTTTATACACTTCCGTGCAACTAAACAGCCCCTAAATGGAACTTTCGGACGCACATCTCAAATTTCCACAAGATGGATATTATTTATTATTTTTATTATTACGTTACATCCCTACAGTAGCTTTCTTATATTCCCATCGGGCCATGACTTTTCCTTACGATTTTCCCAAGCGTGCCTGGTTATTTCCAAGGCCCAAGCTGCGCACGGACGTCTAAATTCTAATTAATAAACTTGGCTTGGATTATGACACAAATTATATCATTAAATAATGAAAAAATTTGAGTCACCACACTTTATTAGCCATAATTCAAGATAAATCCTACACGATTACCATAATGACAAAACCTTCCACTTTTGACGGTTGCCGTCATCAATTAAAGTTCAACTCTTTTGACCATATTTTTCGGACAAAAATATCATTTTTGTTTTCTTCTCATCCCCATCCCAACAGTAGCACCATCCCAACCACCGGCGTTCCGCCCACCCCCGCAGCGCCACGCCGTCTGCACCCTCTTCCCCCCCCCTCCGGTCGCGTGTCACATCCCGATCTCCTGCAGGAATCGGTCGTCCCCGCTGGGCGCGAATCACCGCGCCAGCGCTCCCGCGGGACGATCGTTTCCAACGAAAAATGATGTCGCATGAGCTTGGAGTTGCGTCCGCACGAGACAAATGTCACGCCTCAGTCCCAAAATACGTAGGACTAGGACACGTAAGCATGCCAGCCGCCTGTATATATGGCAACTCCAATATATGGAAACCATAATACAAGCGTACACTGTATAATGAACAATAATTCACAAGTGATAAAACTATCACAAGTCACAGGGTATAATCTAAATCTCATCCACAGAAATCAAATATGAATAACCAAATAACCATATAACTAGATCTCAATAATAAGTATCTAAAGAATGACAGTCGGATGGAAACAAATCCACTGCCGAAATAGAATATAAAATGAACCAGATACACACCATATAAGAACAACATCTGACAATCACGAGGCTCGAAGAGAAGACCTTTTCGAAAAATACGTAACATGTCCGGATCTGCGCTCCTGCGAATACTCATGAACATCTACACCTGGAAAGGTACCAGGTCCTCAGAGGGACATAACAAGATACAGAAAAATAACATGCCATGTATGTAAATACTGAATAAATAAATGGGGTATGCTAACCATCTAAGTGAATGCAATTTAAAGAACTGGTAGTACGCATGGAAATGTGTAAGCTTGACATATGCTGACGTAATTCACCAATCGTCATGACCGGCTAGTATATGTGTCATATGCCCCCGGACACACGAGTAGCTCTACAATTGACCATCTTCGAAGAGCATGGTACGAAGGATAAAAGACTCAAGGAGGGGGTGTCCCATACGTCTACTAGTATCTTCTCCGCCCAATATAGATGTACAAGTCGTAAAAATGACGTGGACACCTCCTACTATGATGCAAGTCTCAATAAAATAAATAACTAAGCTACATATCGTTACACGTGTTGCTCACACTGATGGCCAGTCGCGCATGAGGCACACGTCCCTACATGAACTCACTCTGTGACGTGTAATGATACGTGTCAAGGCCTGAAAAGTTATATCAATAACTTCACAACTTTAGGTGGGTCTACTAGACACTAGGTCAGATATAATCCTAACGTCAACGCCTTCGTTGACTGCACCCGAGTTTTCTCGGACGCGCACATTTATATTGTAAGCCCCTGATTTTTCAAAAATACTAAAATTGGGATTTTTCACAATTTTCTAGAATTTTTTGAGAATTTTTTGAAATTAAAATCAGGGTTTTAAATTATTACATGATTTTTAATTGATATTAAACAACATTAAAATATTATGAAAATAATATTTTTGGGTGTAAAATGGAAAACTGGACTTAGGATAATTTTTTTGGAATTTATTGGACCCCGGACCTATTTTTAAATCACCTAAAACCATTTAATTAATTAATTAATTATTATTATTATTATTATTATTATTATTATTATTATTATTATTTATATTTAATCCGAGCCCCGGCCCATTGGGCCGGCCCGGCCCAGTCCCCCGCGGCCCGCTCACCCGTTCCTCTGCCCGAGTCAGCCGCCGCCTCCCCCGGCTGCCGCCCCGCCCTCGGCCACGTCGCCACCCCCCGACCCCCGCGCTGCCCGCGGCCACGCACCCCCGACCCCCGCGCTGGCCGCCGCCTCCCTCGGCCCCGCGCAACCGTCTCCGCCCCTTTTTAAACCCTCACCCTTTCTCCTCCTCCGCCTCACCACCGAGTCCACGCCACCACTCGCCGCCACGCTCCGCCCGAGCCGCCGACCGCCTCGCCGACCGCCAGCGCCTCCCTCCCCCTCGGCGCCGCCCGCCGTCTCCTCCCCGCAGTGGCCACAGCAGCAAGCAGCAGCCGCAGCCGCTGCTGCCGGCCGCCCCGAGCCGCCGCCGCCCCCGTGAACGACGCGCCGCCCCTCGGCGAGCAGTTCCCCCCCCTCGCCGGCCGCCCAGCGGCCGCCCTCCGCCGTCCTCGGCCGTTTTCCGGCGAAGCCCTAACCCTAGCCCTAATTTCCATTTTCGTGTCCGACACGAGTCGGACACGTCTCGACCCTGATTCCCGGGTCCCCTTTAGGTACGTGTAACTTTCGCCTCGTAGCTCCGTTTTCAATTCCGCAAATTGCGTTGTGAAGCCTGTATAACCCTCTCGGTGTCCGGACAAACTGTTCGGGGCATCGCGTCCTGTGGTGATCGTACACCGCGATCCAAAAACAGGAAAAATCAGACCCTGTTTCACCCCGGAACCGAGTACGTCTCGCCAAACGGGATGACTTGGTCGCGTGCGGTCTTCACAGATACGTGCGCACCGTCGATACGGACGTGTGAGACTTCGCGGAAGCTGATTCGGGTGTGCGTGCACACCGGAATCAACGCGTATCCGCGGACATCGCCCCGTATCCACCTTTTCGGCAATTCACCCTAATTTCGTGTACACTCGTCGGATCGAGACGAAACTTGCACCATCGGACTCGTAGCGATACGCTGGTCCTGTGGGTCAAGTTTGGTTCGATTCTGAGAACGTTGACGAAATCGCGTGTCGTGGGCCCCACAGGCCCCGCTCGACGGGCGATTTTGTGTTCGGCTCATCGGAATCCAAATCTGGAAGTTCCGTTGGGTTCGTATTAGCGTTCCTGACCTGTTGACACTGAGTTTGGTGAATTTAGAGACCTTTGACCCGGACACATTTTTGGTGCAAAGCGGGCCCACCGGCGGACCCCGTTTTGACCCAAAACTGCCGTTTTTGCCCTTGTCTCCAAATTGGACCCAAGGACAGGCGTTTCTAGCTATTTGACATCTTCTGAGCATGATGGTAATATCTATTTCATCTTTTGGACTCATCTCTGGACTTTTCCCCCAAGAACCAATTTAATCAGATCCAAACAACAGGCAAGTACCTGCACTTCAAGTTAATCTTTATATATTGTGATAATTAATTCCCTGCCATACATGTACCCTTGATGTTTACACCTAGTGTTAGAAATGTTGAATTTCATGTCTTGAATATTGGTAGTTCCTGTCTTGTTTTTCATGTCGGGTGGGAGAATACCTAGAAGGCATGTAGTTTACCCTTTCCCCTGGATTGACTAATAGCTGTTGGTACACGACTGTCCATCAGCCGGATCTCGATTGAATTGTCTAATAGCCATTTATGACGGCCGGATTAGCCTTATAAACCCCTACATGCCAACTATGTATTCTAAAAACAAACACAAGTTCACACAGATAGTTCTGGTCATGTTATATTTCTTGCTGGCTATTGTAATTTCATTTCCTGTTTCATTTATTTTAGTTTCTCATATTCCTGTTTACAGCTAACTCTGAGATAATAATGTTCTGCTAATGCTGTTTCTCAACATGATATCCAATATTTAATTGTCATAAAATATTTAGTTTAATCTTGTCGTGCACTGTGTACTTTGCTCCTTTCCTGACTGGATCTGTTGTTTAGGCGATGATGAGAACCTTGCCCCCACCTATTATGGCCCCTATAAGGCAGCAGGTGATACAGTTGCAGAGCCAGTTCCCGCACAGGAAGCTACTCCTGCTGAGTAGCTCGTAGTAGCTATCTTTCATTTCCATTCTTAGCTTATTTATCGGGTTTGTCCCCGATTCGAATATTGAATTTCTGTACTTAAATATTTGAATCTGTTGTTACATTTATTTTCAGTTGCAAATCTTAAGTTTCATTTCTCCTTATTATCTTGCCCATGTTGTTGTGAATGAGCTAGTTAGTAAATCTGGATTTGACCTAGACAGCGTACTACCGCCGATTCTGCGGCGTAGGCTGGACGTACCCACGCACTCGTGCCCGAATTTCCGGGTGCGGGTCGTGACACGTTTTTATGGTGGCCCATGCAGGTCAAACGACTAAATTGTTCGGTTTCAACTTAGGGACCGAACAGGCCTGCAATAAGATTGAGGATTCTAGGAAAAGCTCATTCACAGTATAGGGTCCTGATTTCAATTCTTAATATCACTTCTGATCAATTTTTCCCTATCGCCCTTGATTTCCAAGTAATCTATTCTGATCTCCCTATCCCTTCATCTTTCAGAATGGTCCAGACCAGAAACACAGTAGGAGGCACATCAGAACCAGCTGAGCAGAATGTGCCCGAGACTCTTGCACTCCCGCCGCCTCCATCTGTCCCGGCAGTTACCCTAGATGGGGCACAACTGCTAGGAGTGTTCCAGGGATTGGTGGAATCCCAGAAAGAGCAGACTGCACTTCTGCGGACCAGCCTCTCAGAAGCTCTTAGGTCCCAGGAGTCGCCACAAAAGAGGCCAGGAAGTGCCAAAGATTTCAAGAACCTCAGACCCCTGAAATTCTACGGAACTGAGGGTATTCTCTACGCCGATGAATGGATAGAGAACGTAGAGCGACTCCTGAAGACTGCTCGGGTCCCTGATGATCTCAAAGTGGAGTCCGCAAGCCTGCAACTGTTCGATATAGCTCGGACCTGGTTTAGAGACGAACCTCAACTATCTGCTCCTGACCTCACCTGGGAGGACTTCAAGAGACTGTTCAAGGAGAAATTTTACCCCGAAGTGGCTCGGGAAGCTCTCGAAAGCCAATTCGAGAGACTGGAACAAGGTAACCTATCTGTAGATGAGTATACTGCTGAATTTAGCAGGTTAAGCCACTTTGCGGAGTACATGGTTCGTACCCCGGAGGACAGAGCCCGTAGATTCAAGAAGGGGCTATCTCCGGATATTCGCCTTGCTGTCACCACCAGCCGAGCTCGCACCTACGAGGAAATTTTGAGCGTGGCACAAGGCGTTGAGAGAGACATGGGGCATAAGCTAAAGCGAGAAAGAGATACCGGAAATGCGGGACCCAACAAATGCCCTTTTCAACAACAACAGCAGGGGGCCCCGCAACAAGCTCAGCGTCCTCTCCCTCGAGCTCCAGCACCCCAACACCAGGCCCAGGGACAGAACCAACAAGCTGCTGCTTGTAACTATTGTCATAGACCAGGCCATACTTGGCAAGTTTGCCGAAAGAGGCTAGATGTTTGTCTACTTTGTGGATCACCAGAACATCGAGTGAGGGACTGTCCCACTGCTCCAGGACGCGGACAAGCTTACGTAATGACCGTGGAGAACGCGCAGACTTTGGGAGCAGCTAATGCGCGTAAGTGATTCATAGATATCTTTTCTAGTATTGTTTTCGTGCCTATTGGTTCGTGACCTCAGCCCCAACCTAGTAAATTTTGAACTTGCTAAATAACCTAGTATGTTTTTAAATTGATAACTGTATAGATTCTTTAGACTTTTGCTATTGTGCTTATTTTGTGTTATTTTGTGAACTTCAATAATTTGCACCTCCTTTTCATCATCATCTAGCGCACTTAAATTTTGCTGAACTTGACATATGCTGCTATTTTATAGCTTAGTTTTGCAAGCTTACCCTTTATCGGACTTGTTCATGACACATGTATTATTGAGGCCTGATCAACCCCACTAATACAAGTGTCTACTCAGAATCAGTGTACTACGGTCTGATCAACCTTAGTGCATTTTGATTCGCACTTCGCTTGACTACTTATGTGGATTGAGGTATAGTCGACTAGTCTACTTGCCCCTAAATACGTCCGAGCACATCGTTTCAGCATTACCAGAATAGAACCTCGATCCATAACCGCCTGGCAATTCCTATTAGAATTCCTTAAACGCCTTGGTCCCTATACCTCTGTTCTACCACCTCGCCCTTAAACTCTTTATTATTAATCCTCGTCTTCCCTCATTTCGGAAAGATAAAATCCTGTGTTTGATAAGTTGAATTGTAGTGCTAGACATACCCCTCAGACCGGTCAAATTGATGATAACCCTTTATGACTAAGGCAATACCCTAGGTGATGTGTTTTGTGTTGCAGACTTAAAGATTCAATATCATGATTTATTAAGTTGAGACCTAGCTTTACTAGTCGTACAACCTTAGAGGATATGGGTAGAATTCTAAGTTGGGTAGCGACCGCAATGTTCACCTGAGAGAAAACCATTGGACTGTAGTTAAGTGAGATTGAACAGAGAGAACCCTGCCTTATTTTAAATTTCGAGGACGAAATTTTATAAGTTGGGTAGATTGTAAGCCCCTGATTTTTCAAAAATACTAAAATTGGAATTTTTCACAATTTTCTAGAATTTTCTGAGAATTTTCTGAAATTAAAATCAGGATTTTAAATTATTACATGATTTTTAATTGATATTAAACAACATTAAAATATTATGAAAATAATATTTTTGGGTGTAAAATGGAAAACTGGACTTAGGGTAATTTTTCTGGAATTTATTGGACCCCGGACCTATTTTTAAATCACCTAAAACTATTTAATTAATTAATTAATTATTATTATTATTATTATTATTATTATTATTATTATTATTATTATTATTATTATTATTATTATTTATATTTAATCCGAGCCCCGGCCCATTGGGCCGGCCCGGCCCAGTCCCCCGCGGCCCGCTCACCCGTTCCTCTGCCCGAGTCAGCCGCCGCCTCCCGCGGCTGCCGCCCCGCCCTCGGCCACGTCGCCACCCCCCGACCCCCGCGCTGCCCGCGGCCACGCACCCCCGACCCCCGCGCTGGCCGCTGCCTCCCTCGGCCCCGCGCAACCGTCTCCGCCCCTTTTTAAACCCTCACCCTTTCTCCTCCTCCGCCTCACCACCGAGCCCACGCCACCACTCGCCGCCACGCTCCGCACGAGCCGCCGACCGCCTCGCCGACCGCCAGCGCCTCCCTCCCCCTCGGCGCCGCCCGCCGTCTCCTCCCCGCAGTGGCCACAGCAGCAAGCAGCAGCCGCAGCCGCCGCTGCCGGCCGCCCCGAGCCGCCGCCGCCCCCGTGAACGACGCGCCGCCCCTCGGCGAGCAGTTCCCCCCCCTCGCCGGCCGCCCAGCGGCCGCCCTCCGCCGTCCTCGGCCATTTTCCGGCGAAGCCCTAACCCTAGCCCTAATTTCCATTTTCGTGTCCGACACGAGTCGGACACGTCTCGACCCTGATTCCCGGGTCCCCTTTAGGTACGTGTAACTTTCGCCTCGTAGCTCCGTTTTCAATTTTGCAAATTGCGTTGTGAAGCCTGTATAACCCTCTCGGTGTCCGGACAAACTGTTCGGGGCATCGCGTCCTGTGATGATCGTACACCGCGATCCAAAAACAGGAAAAACCAGACCCTGTTTCACCCCGGAACCGAGTACGTCTCGCCAAACGGGACGACTTGGTCGCGTGCGGTCTTCACAGATACGTGCGCACCGTCGATACGGACGTGTGAGACTTCGCGGAAGCTGATTCGGGTGTGCGTGCACACCGGAATCAACGCGTATCCGCGGACATCGCCCCGTATCCGCCTTTTCGGCAATTCACCCTAATTTCGTGTACACTCGTCGGATCGAGACGAAACTTGCGCCATCGGACTCGTAGCGATACACTGGTCCTGTGGGTCAAGTTTGGTTCGATTCTGAGAACGTTGACGAAATCGCGTGTCGTGGGCCCCACAGGCCCCGCTCGACGGGCGATTTTGTGTTCGGCTCATCGGAATCCAAATCTGAAAGTTCCGTTGGGTTCGTATCAGCGTTCCTGACCTGTTGACACTGAGTTTGGTGAATTTAGAGACCTTTGACCCGGACACGTTTTTCGGTGCAAAGCGGGCCCACCGGCGGACCCCGTTTTGACCCGAAACTGTCGTTTTTGCCCTTGTCTCCAAATTGGACCCAAGGACAGGCGTTTCTAGCTATTTGACATCTTCTGAGCATGATGGTAATGTCTATTTCAGCTTTTGGACTCATCTCTGGACTTTTCCCCCAAGAACCAATTTAATCAGATCCAAACAACAGGCAAGTACCTGCACTTCAAGTTAATCTTTATATATTGTGATAATTAATTCTCTGCCATACATGTACCCTTGATGTTTACACCTAGTGTTAGAAATGTTGAATTTTATGTCTTGAATATTGGTAGTTCCTGTCTTGTTTTTCATGTCGGGTGGGAGAATACCTAGAAGGCATGTAGTTTACCCTTTCCCCTGGATTGACTAATAGCTGTTGGTACACGACTGTCCATCAGCCGGATCTCGATTGAATTGTCTAATAGCCGTTTATGACGGCCGGATTAGCCTTATAAACCCCTACATGCCAACTATGTATTCTAAAAACAAACACAAGTTCACACAGATAGTTCTGGTCATGTTATATTTCTTGCTGGCTATTGTAATTTCATTTCCTGTTTCATTTATTTCAGTTTCTCATATTCCTGTTTACAGCTAACTCTGAGATAATAATGTTCTGCTAATGCTGTTTCTCAACATGATATCCAATATTTAATTGTCATAAAATATTTAGTTTAATCTTGTCGTGCACTGTGTACTTTGCTCCTTTCCTGACTGGATCTGTTGTTTAGGCGATGATGAGAACCTTGCCCCCACCTATTATGGCCCCTATGAGGCAGCAGGTGATACAGTTGCAGAGCCAGTTCCCGCACAGGAAGCTACTCCTGCTGAGTAGCTCGTAGTAGCTATCTTTCATTTCCATTCTTAGCTTATTTATCGGGTTTGTCCCCGATTCGAATATTGAATTTCTGTACTTAAACATTTGAATCTGTTGTTACATTTATTTTCAGTTGCAAATCTTAAGTTTCGTTTCTCCTTATTATCTTGCCCATGTTGTTGTGAATGAGCTAATTAGTAAATCTGGATTTGACCTAGACAGCGTACTACCGCCGATTCTGCGGCGTAGGCTGGACGTACCCACGCACTCGTGCCCGAATTTCCGGGTGCGGGTCGTGACATATATGATTTAAAATAAATAAATATGTAACTAACAATAACTGAATTTAAACAGTACAACAAGGCAAGGTATACTTGCCTGGCAAGAGAGCTACAAAATATAACGTCCAGATGTCAAATGCCAAAAGTCAGAAACTATGACCTCAGAATAAATGTCTCCGGATACTGAAATAAACATTACTAACAGTCTCAGAAAATATCAAATAGCTAGAAACGCCTGTCCTTAAGCCCAATTTGGACACAGGGGCAAAAATGACAGTTTCTGGTCAAAACGGGGTCCACATGTGGGCCGCTTTGCACCGAAAAACGTATCAGGGTTAAAGGTCTCCAAATTCGCCAAACTTAGTGTCAACAAGTCTAGAACGTCGATACGAACCCAACGGAATATCCAGAACTGGATTTCGATCTACCGATCACAAAATCGTCCGTCAAGTGGAGCATGTGGGGCCCACGATACGGGATTTTGTCAACGTTCTCAGAATCGAACCAAACTTGGATCACAGGACCAACGTATTGCTACGAGTCCGATGGCGTAAGTTTCATTTCGATCCGACGTGTGTACACAAAGTTACAGCGTATTCCAGAATAGGCAGATACGGGACGTTGTCGGCGAATACGCGTTGATTCCGGTGTGCACGCACATCCAAATCAACTTCTGCAAAATCTCGCACGTCCGTATCAATGGTGCGCACGTTTCGGTGAAGACTGCGTGCGACCAAGTCGTCCCGTTTGGCGGGGTGTACTCAGTTCCGGGGTGAAACGGGGCATTGTTTTTCCTGTTTTTGGATCGCGGCTCGCGATCGCCACAGGACGCGATGCACCGAGCGGGTTGCACGGACATCGAGAGGGTTACATAGTCTACGTGTCACAATTGACAAAATTAAAAATGAAAATACGAGGATATAGAACGGGTTACCTGAACAGGGCTCCGCAGAAACTGAATTTCCCGTGTCCGCGAGTCATCTTTGACACGATACGACTGTGTCCAAGCTGTGTCCAGCTGCTGTCGTGTCCGGTACTGCTTGGGTCAGGGTCGTTGCGGGGTGGTCCGGAGTCGCTGCGGCTCAGTCGGCCGGACGAGAGAGAAGCTGAACCGGAGGTGAAGGCTCGGAGTCGTGCGGCGTGTGGCCGGGTGGGGGTGGTGGTTGCTCGGGGAGTGGCGGGGGAGGAAGGGTGGAGTGGAGGAGGTCGGAAAGGAGCGGGGAAGTCGGGATGGCGGAGGATGGAAGGGGAAGTCGAGGTGGAGGAGTTGCTGGTGATGATGATGGTGGTGGTGGCGAGCTGTGATGGGGGTGGCGGTGGAGATGGGGACCGGAGGAGAAGGGGGCTGAGGAAGGGCGGAGGCGGTAGAGGGGGTAAGAAGGTCGGGGCCAGCGGGGGGGAGGCTCGCCGCGGGGGGGAAGGCTCGCCGCGGGGGGGGGGGGGGTGTCGGCGGAGCGGCTCCGGCGAAGGGAGGGGGTCGGCTGTGGAGGGTAGAGTTAGGGATTTTTGGTTTTCTTTTTATTTTCTTTTTCTCTTATAGAAAATTAAATAGATATTTTAAGTAAAATATCTAAAGATATTTTACAGGATATTTACAGGATATTTTCGGGTGGGTCCCGCCTCCAAATGGACGGTGCAGGTTCACCAGCCAATAGGAGGCTGACACCTCATACGAAATTTTGCAGAAAAGTCCCTGCAATATCATAAATTGTATAATGGTCCTATTTTGGAAAATTGTACAATTTACAAAATTGTCTGGAAAAATATCCGATTCCTGAAAATGCTAAAATGCACAGAACTGAGGGAAATTGCTGTGTGAGGGTCCTGAGGGGGTGGGGGTGAGTCTGGGCAGGGGCTGGGCCTGGTTTTCTTGGGTGATACGGGCTATCGTATTAATTAATTAATAAATACTGCGCATGGTGTTCTCTAATTATTTAGAGGCAGGTAGGGCCATAATTTTAGTACGGTGTCAATATACTAAATGTAGTATACTCAGTTAGAAAATTAACGTATTTTTGTCTGGGCAAAACAGGTGCACGTTGGGCCTCAAATCTCTATTGGAACAGGGATGGGTACAGATCTAGGAATTTAAATACGTACGTTTGTAACGATATTTGTGCGTCTAAAACGAGGCTCAAAATAGAGTATCTGGGAGTTGCACAAAGTGCAGAAAAATAGACTAACATGTCTAGGACAGGTATGTGAATTTTGTTTGGGGTTAACAGTCAGGATAAAGCTCCAAATAATTCGGTGATGGACAGGTGCACAAGTCAATAGGATATGTAAGCAAAATAAATTAAAATATTGCCATAAATCCTAAATTGCTAAAAATAATCCTAAAATGCTGGAATCTGGTCGAGGGGGTTTACAATCTACCCAACTTATAAAAATTTCGTCCTCGAAATTAAACTAAGCCACGGTAGAAGTCAAAGACGGCATAAGATATAATTTAACAAAGTAATTTATATCTTGGTTTACGAATAGGTTCGAAAAACGTTTACGCATGTCGTCCACATGCTTCCAAGTAGATTCTCCTGGCACGCCATGCTTCCATGCTACGCGGACCAAGGGAATAGGCTGATTCCTCAATACATTTTCTCGATGATCAAGGATTTCTACGGGTTGCTCTTGATACGACAAGGTTGGCCTAATGGTGATCTCCGAATGGTTGAGAACATGACTGTTGTCTGTCACATATCGCCTGAGTTGCGACACGTAGAATACATCAAGTACTCCCTCACGTGAAGGTGGTTGCGCAAGTTGATATGCCACTACTCCTACTCTTTCTAGCACGTCAATGGTCCAACATACCTTGGACTCAATCTTGCTGCGTCATCCGAATCGAATGTTGTCTCTAGTAGGTGATATCCTCAAGATGACATAATCGTCCACTTTGAATTCCAAGGGACGATGATGACGGTCTGCCCATTGCTTCTGTCTGTCATGCACTGCTCGCAAGTGTCCTTGTATTTACTTAACTGTCTCTACGGTGTTGACCACCAACTCTGGTCACACGAATCCTTGTCTGGTAAAATACTGACTGGTATGCCGTGCAATCTTACGATTTGCCTCATATATAAGTTAGCTAAAGCTTCTACAGACTGGCCAACTCTAAAGGTAAGAAATGTGCTGACTTGGTGAGTCGGTCCATAGGAATTCCTAATCCTTACAAGTTAACCTAGTCATAGGTGCTGTTATACATTCAGGAGTCAGTCAATTGCTCATTCAGGTAAAATCCTTTTAGATCTCAGACAGCAAAATGATACTTTCTTTATCGTAACCCTTGGGTTCTAAACTTGACCCAAGTTACGAGCTAAAAATAAAAAATTCATGCTGTCATAGTGATGCACGTATCAGGAACGTAATAAAACGTAGGAGGTAGCGAAGGTCATTCTAAAGATAGCACAGTTTTAAACTGCAATCAATCTAATAATAGGATTTGATAATTACCCAAGAAACAAACAGAAATGGTTACAGAAACAGTACACTTTTTATTTATACTAAGCACGAGGTTTCGTCTTTCCGAAATAAGGGAAGACGGAAAACGATAATCAAGAGTTCAAGGGGGAGGTAATAGATTAGAAGTGTGGGGATCAAGGCATTTTTAAGGAATTCAATAGGAATTGTCAAGGCAGTTGTGGATTGAAATACGATTCTGGTAATCCCTATTCACATATTCGTATTAGTCCAGTTATGTAGCTGATACGATATGCTCAGACCTATCTAGAGGACAAGTACAGTCGTCTATAAATTATTATATATCTCAATCCAAGTAAAGTAGTTATGCAAAGGGTGAACCAAGTGCACTATGGTTGATCAGACCGTAATACACTGATTCTGAAATATATTATTGTAGTACTCCAATAATACATATATCATGAACAAGCTTGATAAAGAATAAGCTTGCAAAACTAGGCTATAGTAGCAGTATAAGTCAAGGTAGTACAGTAAATATAAGTATGCTAGATTTATGATATGAGAAGTTACAAAACAATTCAAATTCACAAAAAGACTAGACTCTACCATCTCTACAGTTATTATTCTAACTCCTACTCTAAGACGCTAGTTGACCAAAAAGAGGTATGGCCTTCTAAGTTCTACAATCTTAATATACACTATAGGTTGTCTGCCTAAAACAGAGATTTCAAGAAAGTCCGCGTAAAGTAGGGGTTCGAGGTTGTCTGCGTAAAACAGAGATAAAATAATTTGGCGTAACGCATGGCTTCAGAGCTATCCGCGTAAATCAGAGAAGCGTAAGGTAGAGCTTCAGAGCTGTCTGCGTAATAAGTATGTGCGTAGAAATCTGCGCATAAATATCTCCTACGTAAAGTCTAGCATTCGTTGCAGCGTAAAGTTGTACGAGAAACTCATGAGTTTGTCAGTCAAAATTAGTGAATCCTGACATCTGACAACAGTACTTGCATAACGATCGAGTGGGCGGTTGTGATGATGAATTTGCACGGAGTCCCAGGTTGTCGTTTAGTGACTTTATTGGATACAAGTCATATACGCTTGAGGTGAGACAAAATTAGATGTCCTGTCAAAAGCTGTTTCTTTTTGCACAGGGCTCGAGGCGTATCTCTGCCTTTAATGCACAAGATTTGGTCAATTGGGAAAAGCTAAGGCTGTAACAATACGCTCACATCCTATCCTTATGTTACGCCTAATCAGGTTACTCTACGCTGGTTATCTATTATTCAAGAATCATCAAGTTTACGCAGGGCAGTTACCTACGTGGCTTGCATGACGCAGGATAAGGAAGACTAAGGGATTGTGGGTAGCGGTTGTCATAACTGCGGCGTAAAGGAGACAATCTCCTGCATAATTTGGTCTTTACGTCAACAAGAAAGTCATTTGGCTTTTACGCCAACTAGGCAGTTGTTTGGTTCTTATGCCAACAACGGTCAAATAGGTTTTACGCCAACAAGGGTAAAAGGTTTCTGGCGTAAAACTCTGGTTATCCAACATAGGATGAGGTTTCAGTCCTAGTTTTTAACCTTAGATTTTTATGGGTTCCTCAAGACTAGGGTCAACACTATGATCAATTCTCTAACTAATCCTAGTAGTGTTTATACTACTCTCAAGTCATACATAAATACATCAAGGGATAATGGTAACTTAATCTATAGGTAGTGATGTTAGGGTTCATTTGGTAGTATGGAAGACTATGGTTCATTAAGTAGTCTGAACTTAATGATATGTCAAAGCCCTAGTGGTGTTCTTAATAGGAATACTACTCTAATTATCATCCTATCAACAGGGATGTCTATATTCTAGCTGGGGCTATACTCTAGGAATTATTAGGAAAAGACATGAATCAAGCAGGATGCAATTTTGTAAGTAGAACAGACTGGAAGGAAGATAAGTCATAGTCAATTATGGATGAGATCCTATGCTCTAATCCTAGGTGCAGGCTTGCTCGGTACAATAACGTAACCGAGACAATATGCTCTGACCTGCATGGGCCACCACTAAAAACATGTCACGCCCCAGTCCCAAAATACGTAGGACTAGGACATGTATGCATGCCAACCGCCTGTATATATGGAAACTCCAATATATGGAAACCATAATACAAGCGTACGCTGTATAATGAACAATAATTCACAAGTGGTAAAACTATCACAAGTCACAGGGTATAATCTAAATCTCATCCACAGAAATCAAATATGAATAACCAAATAACCATATAACTAGATCTCAATAATAAGTATCTAAAGAATGACAGTCGGATGGAAACAAATCCACTGCCGAAATAGAATATAAAATGAACCAGATACACACCATATAAGAACAACATCTGACAATCACGAGGCTCGAAGAGAAGACCTTTTCGGAAAATATGTAACATGTCCGGATCTACGCTCCTGCGAATACTCATGAACATCTACACCTGGAAAGGTACCAGGTCCTCAGAGGGACATAACAAGATACAGAAAAATAATATGCCATGTATGTAAATACTGAATAAATAAATGTGGTGTGCTAACCATCTAAGTGAATGCAATTTAAAGAACTGGTAGTACGCATGGAAATATGTAAGCTTGACATATGCTGACGTAATTCACCAATCGTCATGACCGGCTAGTATATGTGTCATATGCCCCTGGACACACGGGTAGCTCTACAATCGACCATCTCCGAAGAGCATGGTACGAAGGATAAAAGACTCAAGGAGGGGGTGTCCCATACGTCTACTAGTATCTTCCCCGCCCAATATAGATGTACAAGTCGTAAAAATGACGTGGACACCTCCTACTATGATGCAAGTCTCAATAAAATAAATATCTAAGCTACATACCGTTACACGTGTTGCTCACACTGATGGCCAGTCGCGCATGAGGCACGCGTCCCTACATGAACTCACTCGGTGACGTGTAATGATACGTGTCAAGGCCTGGAAAGTTATATCAATAACTTCACAACTTTAGGTGGGTATAGTAGACACTAGGTCAGATATAATCCTAACGTCAACGCCTTCGTTGACTGCACCCGAGTTTTCTCGGACGCGCACATTTATATGATTTAAAATAAATAAACATGTAACTAACAATAACTGAATTTAAACAGTACAACAAGGCAAGGTATACTTGCCTGGCAAGAGAGCTGCAAAATATAACGTCCAGATGTCAAATGCCAAAAGTCAGAAACTATGGCCTCAGAATAAATGTCTCCGGATACTAAAATAAATATCACTAACAGTCTCAGAAAATATCAAATAGCTAGAAATGCCTGTCCTTAAGTCCAATTTGGACACAGGGGCAAAAATGACAGTTTCTGGTCAAAACGGGGTCCACATGTGGGCCACTTTGCACCGAAAAACGTATCAGGGTCAAAGGTCTCCAAATTCGCCAAACTTAGTGTCAACAAGTCCAGAACGTCGATACGAACCCAACGAAATATCCAGAACTGGATTCCGATGTGCCGATCACAAAATCGCCTGTCAAGTGGAGGATGTAGGGCCCACGATACGGGATTTTGTCAACGTTCTCAGAATCGAACCAAACTTGGATCACAGGACCAGCGTATTGCTACGAGTCCGATGGCGCAAGTTTTGATTCGATTCAACGTGTGTACACAAAGTTACAGCGTATTCCAGAACAGGCGAATACGGGACGTTGTCGGCGGATACGCGTTGATTCCGGTGTGCACGCACATCCAAATCAACTTCTGCGAAATCTCGTACGTCCGTATCAACGGCGCGCACGTTTCGGTGAAGACCGCGTGCGACCAAGTCATCCCGTTTAGCGGGGCGTACTCAGTTCCGGGGTGAAACGGGGTGTTGTTTTTCCTGTTTTTGGATCACGATTCGCGATCGCCACAGGACGTGATACACCGAGCGGGTTGCACGGGCATCGAGAGGGTTACATAGCCTATGTGTCACAAATGACGGATTTAAAAATGAAAATACGAGGAGATAGAACGGGTTACCTGAATAGGGCTCCGCAGAAACTGAATTTCCCGTGTCCGCGAGTCGTCTTTGACACGATACGACTGTGTCCAAGCTGTGTCCAGCTGCTGTCGTGTCCGGTACTGCACTGTGTCTGGTACTGCTTGGGTCAGGGTCGTTGCGGGATGGTCCGGAGCCGCTACGGCTCAGCCGGCCAGACGAGAGAGAAGCTGAACCGGAGGAGAGGGCTCGGAGTCATGCGACGTGTGGCCGGGTGGGGGTGGTGGTTGCTCGGGGAGTGGCGGGGGAGGAAGGGCGGAGTGGAGGAGGTCGGGAAGGAGCGGGAAAGTCGGGATGGCGGAGGATGGAAGGGGAAGTCGAGGTGGAGGAGTTGCTGGTGATGATGATGGTGGTGGTGGCGAGCTGTGATGGGGGTGGCGGTGGAGATGGGGGCCGGAGGAGAAGGGGGCTGAGGAAGGGCGGAGGAGGTAGAGGGGGTGAGAAGGTCGGGGCCAGGGGGGAAGGCTCGCCGCGGGGGGGGGGGG
Source organism: Iris macrosiphon (assembly GCA_036927795.1). Lineage (NCBI taxonomy): Eukaryota > Viridiplantae > Streptophyta > Magnoliopsida > Asparagales > Iridaceae > Iris > Iris macrosiphon. Next base: position 161,083,964 of record JAYESA010000001.1, read on the forward strand.
GGGAGTGGGGGGTGGGGGGGGGGGGGTCGTCGGAGCGGCTCTGACGAAGGGGGGGTCGGCTGTGGGGGGTAGAGTTAGGGATTTTTGGTTTTCTTTTTATTTTCTTTTTCTTAGAAAATTAAATAGATATTTTAAGTAAATATCTAAAGATATTTTACAGGATATTTACAGGATATTTTTGGGATATTTTCGGGTGGGTCCCGCCTCCAAATGGACGGTGCAGGTTCACCGGCCAATAGGAGGCTGACACCTCATACGGAATTTTACAGAAAAGTCCCTACAATTTCATAAATTGCATAATGGTCCTATTTTGGGAAATTACGCAATTTACGAAATTGTCTGGAAAAACACCCGATTTCTGAAAATGCTAAAATGCACAGAACTGAGGGAAATTGCTGTGTAAGGGTCCTGAGGGGGTGGGGGTGAGTCTGGGCAGGGGCTGGGCCTGGTTTTCTTGGGTGATACGGGCCATCGTATTAATTAATTAATAAATACTGCACATGGTGTTCTCTAATTATTTAGAGGCAGGTAGGGCCATAATTTTAGTACGGTGTCAATATACTAAATGTAGTATACTCAGTGTAGAAAAATAACGTATTTTTGTTTGGACAAAATAGGTGCATGTTGGTCCTCAAATCTCTATTGGAACAGGGATGGGTACAGATCTAGAAATTTAAATACGTACGTTTGTAACGATATTTGTGCGTCTAAAACGAGGCTCAAAATAGAGTATCTGGGAGTTGCACAAAGTGCAAAAAAATAGACTAACATGTCTAGGACAGGTTTGTGAATTTTGTTTAGGGTTAATAGTCAGGGTAAAGCTCCAAATAATTCGGTGATGGACAGGTGCACAAGTCAATAGGATATATAAGCAAAATAAATTAAAATATTGCCATAAATCCTAAATTGCTAAAAATAATCCTAAAATGCTGGAATCTGGTCGAGGGGGTTTACAGCAAATATCGAAATGACCGTTGATAACTAGTTCGCAGAGTCGTCATAGCGGAATCATAGAATAAATACTAGTATTGAATCCAAAACAAACACTTTATTGATATGAAGTAACGATTACAAGCGGCGCTAGGCCGAGATTACAAGTCGCTCATGGTCTCTCTCTCTCTCTGTCACGACCCGCACCCGGATATTCGGGCACGAGTGCGTGGGCACGTCCAGCCTACGCCGCAGTGTCGGCGGTAGTACGCTGTCTAGGTCATTTTCTGGGATCAATAACTATCTATCTCATCCACAATAATAAACGGCAAAGATAATCACAGGAATAAGAATGCTTGGATTTCATAATATTTAATCTGTGACAATCAAATCCACAGTTAATACAAAGCCAGAAGATAAATCGGGGACAAACCCGAGTATTATGCTGAAAGGGAAAAGCTAGCTAACTGGTTGGCTACTCCTCAAAGGTAATCTCCTGAGTAGGAACCGGCTTCTCAACTGTGTCATCTGCTACCTCATAGGGATCATAATAGGTGGGGGCAAAGTTCTCATCATCGCCTAAAACAACGGATCCAGTCAGGAAAGGAGCAAAGTACACAATGCACAACAAGATTTAACTAAATATGTGTGACAAGTAGAAAATAACTGACTAATCATCATGGTGAGAATTTGCATAAGTAAGTAGAAAAATTAACTGAGAAATAATGCTATAAATCAGGATTATAAGTAAAACAGGATTAATTGCTATAAACCAGGGCATGAGTCAATCAGGAATGATAGGACAAATGTAACTGTGACAAGACAACAGGAACTGCAACAAGACAAGAAACTATGTGTGTGAACTTGTGTATTTAGAATACCTAGTGGCATGTAGGGGTTTATAGGGTTAAACCGGCCGTCATAGACGGCTATTTATCACGAATAATCAAGATCCGGCTGATGGACAGTCGTGTACCAACAGCTATTAATCATGGCAAGGGTCAGGGTAAACTACATGCCTTTCAGTATTCTCCCACCCGACATGAAAAACAAGACATGAACTCCAATATTCAAGACATGAAATCCAGTGTTCTAGCACTACGTGTAATCATCAATGGTACATGTAAGGCAGGGAATTAACTATCACAATATAAAGATTAAACTTGAAGTGCAGGTACTTTCTTGTTGTTTGGATCCGATTAATAGTTCTTCGGGGAAATATCCAAAGATGAGTCCAAAAGCTGAAATAAACATTACCATCACGCTCAGAAGATATCAAATAGCTAGAAACGCCTGTCCTTGGGTCCAATTTGGAGACAAGGGCAAAAATGGCAGTTTCGGGTCAAAACGGGGTCCGCCGTTGGGCCCGCTTTGCACCGAAAAATGCGTCCGGGTCAAAGGTCTCCAAATTTAGTGTCAACAGGTCAGGAACGCTGATAGGAACCCAACGAAACTTCCAGATTTGGATTCCGATGAGCCGAACACAAAATCGCCCGTCGAGCGGGGCCTGTGGGGCCCACGACACGCGATTTCGTCAACGTTCTCAGAATCGAACCAAACTTGACCCACAGGACCAGCGTATCGCTACGAGTCCGATGGCGCAAGTTTTGTCTCGATCTGACGAGTGTGCACAAAGTTAGGGTGAATTGCAGAAAAGGCGGATACGGGGCGATGTCCGCGGATACGCGTTGATTTCGGTGTGCACGCACACCCGAATCAGCTTCCACGAAGACTCACACGTCCGTATCGACGATGCGCACATATCTGTGAAGACCGCACGCGACCAAGTCGTCCCGTTTGGCGGGGCGGACTCAGTTCCGGGGTGAAACAGGGTCTGGTTTTTCCTGTTTTTGGATCGCGGTGTGCGATCACCACAGGACGCGATGCCCCGAACAGTTTGTCCGGACACCGAGAGGGTCATACAGGCTTCACAACGCAATTTGCGGAATTAAAAACGGAGCTACGAGCAAAAAGTTACACGTACCTGAAGGGGACCTGAAAATTTAGGATCGAGTCGTGTCCGACTCGTGTCCGACTCGTGTCGGACACAGGGAAGCTAGGTTTAGGGTTTTCGTCGGAAAATGGCCGTGGACGGCGGAGGGCGGCTGTTGGGCGGCCGGCGAGGGCGGGGGACGGCTCGCCGAGGGGCGGCGCGGTGTCCACGGGCGGAGCGGCGGCTCAGGGTGGCCGGCAGCGGCGGTGGGGAGCTGCTTGCTGCTGGTGTGGCTGGTCTTCGTCGGGGAGGGGCGTCGGCGGCGCTGGCCGGGGGGCTGCGGGCTCAGGCGGGCGGCGCGGTGCGGTGCGGTGGCTGGGCGAGCGGAGGCGAGCAGCGGCGGAGCGGGGCGAGGTGGTGGTGGCTAAGGCGGCGGAGGGTCGGGGGTTATATAGGGAGAGGAGGAGACGTTAGGCGGAGGAGGCGGAGGAGGAAGCGGGGCGCTGGCCGGGTGGAGCGGAGCGGGGCGTGGCTGGGTGGCGCAGGCGCAGGCGGCGGAAGCGGCGGAGGAGGCGGGCGCCGGAGCGGGTTGCACGGGGGTGTGGGGGTGACGGGCTAGCGGGTGGACGGGTCGGGTGCGGCAGACCCGATCCGCTAGGGCGGGTACTGGGCCGGGCTGGGGCTGGCCCGGTGGGCCGGGTCCAGCGGGCCGCGGGCTGGGCCGAATTTATAATAATAATAATAATAATAATAATAATAATAATAAATCATTTAATTAAATAAATAATTAATTAAATAGTTTTTAGGCATTTAAAAATAGGTCCGGGGCCCGATAAATTCCAGAAAAATTACCCTAAGTCCAGTTTTCCATTTTACACCCAAAAATATTATTTTCATAATATTTTAATGTTATTTATTAACAATTAAAAATCATTTATTAATTAAAAACCTTGATTTTAATTACAGAAAATTTTCAGAAAATTCCAGAAAATTGGGAAAAATCCAAGATTTAAAATTCTTACAAAATCTGGGGGTTTACACACACTCTCTCTCTCTCTCTCTCTCTCTCTCTCACTCTCCAATGAATATGTCCTTAGGCTTAGAACTGATTCAAACAATCTGGATGATAATGTTATCATACATTATGTCTCATATATGTGAGCTCTAGCTCCGCGCGCCACGTTCCAAGACGCCAAGTGCGGTCCGGCGCCTCATTGCGTTAAGCGATCTTCGAATCCGTACGATTTTTTTTCTGCACCCTGCATGTAATCTGGTTGGGTATCAGTACATTGAATGCACTGGTGGGGAGACCTCTCGCCCACGCCACAAAACATGCACGTTCATTTGTTATGTGCACCGACTGATTATGTTGTCTTTCTATTCCTTTGCATTAGGATCAGTTACATGACAATATAATGAAAGTAATATCTGTGTTTGCTCAAGAGTGTCATAATAATGAACAACTGAGGTCGTCTTACCATTTTTGCCATTCGACCTTCCTGTTATATGCAACAATATGAATCGAGGGGAGCACCATTAGCAAAAAAGGCACTGGTGGTAGAGATAGCGGCATAGGCAGCAGCGTTAACCGACTGATCCTGTTGTTTACCTCGACCTTGTTGATGAACCAGTCCAGATCGAATGGCTAGTGGGAGTGCGCGTACCCCATGTATCGTTAGTAGTCAGTCTTTTGCCTCTCCAAATCTTGCGCTATATGGAACTACTAAAATCAAAGCTAAGAAGGCGTAGGCGGGAGCGAGAGAGGAAGAAGTCAAGGTACTACCAGAAGCAGAAGCCGGAGAGAAAGCAGCAAAGCCATAAAGATCCAAGCTAGCCCACAGCACTACTACTACCAAAGTCTGCCATCAGTAACATCTATGAAATTCAAGTTTTATGTTTGTGTCTCTGCCTCAGACATATTCTACTTGAACTATGTTTGTTATCGTGCATCCATTCTAAATATGCAAAATGTCGTGCAAATGTACTCCTTCACGTTACTCCTCTTCTGAATGCGGATAGTCGCTACGCAAGCATGACTTATCTTTATGAAGGTCACTGGCTCTGTTAGCCATATTGGACATGTTCTGAGATGGAATGACTGCCTTCCCAGCACGTTTTCTAGCCTTGCTGGGCGTCCCGAACCATCCGACGAGTCGACGACCATCCAGGTCGGTAGCAAGCCTTGCTGGATGTCCCGTTCTCGTCCGCTAGTCTTCAGCTAGCGTATTACCAGGACTACACTGGCATTTTTCTCCCGGGCCGACACTATTCAGATGCCTCAGCATTCGTGTCGATGACTCATCTCTACCTGGTGCGCAACCAGTTGTCCGTGACCATGCAACTGCTCTCCCACTTCCAATCTTAGCCGAGAAACAACTCGGTTCAATCTTGCCGAGGACTACACTCAGATCTTTCTTCTTTACGTAGCTCCCTGATTAGAGACCGCCTCGGTGATCTGGATATCCCGAGTACTTTCTTTTCTTTCCTTCTCCTGACTCGGAATGACCCCTGAGATCTCCGTACCCCCAGTAGTACCAGAAGTACCAGCGATAATTGATACCCCGGCATTACTAGAGATCCTTCGGAAAATGCTGGCTATACAACAACATCAGATGGTAGTGCAACAGCAATAGTAGTTTTTAATATCAAGAGAATAATGTCTTGTTAAGTCAAGGTTTGCAGACGGCTCTGGAGAGAGGCAGAAGGGCTGATTCGGGGGCGTCGGTCATATTTTGCCGACTTAACCCGAGATACTTTGACGGCACGGAGGACGCCATAACGGCAGATGCATGGCTGTAACTCATCGCAGTTATTCTGACGGCAGCAAGGGTTACTGATGACGAGCAAGTTGACCTGGTCCGATTGCAACTTCAAGACCTTGCTCGTGACTGGTGGACATCAGTGGAAGTCGGCTTAAGGCGTCCTATCTCTTGGGACAGTTTTAGGACTCGATTCAGGGCTAAGTACTTTGGATTCGTCGCACAGTATCAGCTCCAGTAGAGGTTTATCGGTCTCAAGCAGGCCAGTAGAACAATAGATGGATATGCTGCAGAGTTCTGTAGGCTGAGTAGACTTGCTCCGACTATGGTGGCCACATAGTCGGACAAACCGATGAGGTTCCAATAGGGACTTCACCTGGAGATTATACAGCTGGTAGAGGGACACGACTACAAGGCTTATGAATAAGTATTGATTGCAGCTCGAAGGCACGAGCTTACCATGCAGAGGTTGTCAGCAAGGACATGAGGCAAGAAGTGGTGTCATGCTCAAAGTGGAGGAGGAGGTGGTAGAGTACCCCGAACGTCAGTCCCATCACCTGGCGTTCGTATCCATGATTCAGCGTCGCGGAGGACGACAGTTTCAACAGTGACAGTACCAGCTCGGCAGCAGCCGAGGCAGCAGCAACAACAACAGCAACAGCGCCATGGAGCACCGATAGGTTGCACCTACCGTGGCAAGGGACATGTGCAAAGCGGAAAATGAACTTTGCTTAAGATGTGGTGATCCGGACCATAAGATTGTCAATTGTTCGATAATGCAGAGGCATGGAGGACCAGTCCAGCAGTTTCCGGCACTGCCAGCACCAGGGACAGTACAGTACAGAGGACCAGCGGTAACAGCACGACCAGTGGCTCAGCTTTCATTATTGACGCAGGTACAGATGTTCCGGCAGAGGGACCAGCAGCAGGGCCAGTAAAGGCCACAACAACGTGTCCAAGGGAGACAGCAGTAAAGAACGCAGCAAGGCCAATGACAGATATTCATTTTGTCCCTGGAGAAAACTTTGGCATCAGGTGCTGTATTGACAGGTAACATTTTTGTCGTATCTTTTTCTTCAATAATATAACATTGAATTATAGTAAATAAAGTGTAGTGAGACTCAAAAATTTTCTTAAATAAATCTTCTTATAAAAACAACAACAACAATTTAAGAATGTCTTTCTATTGCTGAGTAATCAAATAGGGATCCCTCGGGCTGTGATACACTTCCGATAGTCTAGAACACTAGTTTAAGTTCAACTCTTTTATAATATTTACAGGCAAATATTAGGGCACTATAAAAGTTAATACAGACAACATATTTTTATCAGTTCTTTACATGTTTAGAACTGTCAAGATTTTTTTTCGTGTCTATCTGGATCTGTATGGTCTACTCTCTCGTCTTTGAAACCAACTTAAATAGCAGTAGGTATCTGAAAAATCTATGTTGCGGTAGTCATGACTTTTTTCTTGAAAATCTTTTACACCTTTTGCTATTTTTATATTATTAAAACTTTAACAGTTCTAATTTTATATGTACTCACTCGATATACAAGTTGGCGTAACTCTGGACAAGTTTCATCGTCTTGGGCTTACTTGTGATTGGATCTCAACTGTTAAGATTTGTTGGGATAGCTTAGAAATTAAGTTAGGACTTTTTAGTCCTTGTAGAGGCGGTGGCTAAGAGCAATCAAACTGGGAGAGAATTTTTTTTTTCGACTTTCCGACATAACGTACGGGACCCGACGTAACGTTCGAAACTTTTGTGCACATAGTATTGTATGTCTTTGGACTTACTGTCCCCAACTTCCACCATTTATAATTTGAAAGAATAATACGCCCCCGTGTCTCGATTTACTGACCTTCTGCCACCCTGTCGTGATCTTATACTTCTCTTCGGTAACCACAAAAGTCACTCGAGTTTGGTCAGTGGGAGAGATTTCAAGTGCTACATTTTGACTTTACTCAAATTTTGTACCACTTGAAGGCTGCAGTGAACACTTATGCATACTTGAAAATTATTATAAAGCTACGAGACACTCTAGATTTAGAACCTTTCCTAACTACTCTATATTAATTGCTGGGTCCACCATAAGTAACTAAACATGGGGAAAAAAAAATTTTACCAAATAGGGAAGAAAAAGAAAAAGAAAAAAGAGAGATTAATTTGAAGTATTTATTTGAAATATATCATTGTTTGTCAATATCATAAAAAAACTCTAAAAACTATAATTTATATAAATTTTAATAATTTAGGATATGCGTTTAAATTGTCACCAATGTTGATGCTCTAAGGGGGTTATTCATTTTAAGTATTTATTTGAAGTATATACATCGAGCAACTATTATTCGGTGAGAACAGTTTGTAAGAGGTGGGTTAATTTGACAATCTCATTGTATTTATATTATTTCTTGAAAAGTTGTAAGGATTCCGACTATGGGAAAAGGAAGCCGACGGCTATTGTATCTCAATCTTTTGATTCGGGTGGCCATCGACACCAAATATTGTGTGTTCGGTCTTGCTTTGGTCTCAGTAGTATGTTGTTGTCGTGTTTATTTGTGTGTGGGTATTGATAGTCGACTCTCATATATTGTGGTTGCGTGCGCCTTTGATTTCCAACACATATGTGATGCTTTCGTAGGGTGCATTGTTCGAGTGGAGCTGATATACCAGACAACGTCATAATTGGGTAACTATATATTGGGGTTTTTTACTTTGCTTTGAGAGTTTTAGTTCCATATTAAAAATTATTAATGTATATATCTTAATATATATAGTTTTGCTTAGTATTGATATATGTACATGGGGTAATGGTCCATGTGGATTGACTTTCCTAGAGGAATTAAGTGTGAACTCTATTATGACAATCTTTATTTTGTCACCACCTTTTGAAAGTTTTTCTTAGGAGCTAAGTATCATAGGGACTTAGCGACTCGGACTCGTACTCAAGGACGCAAAATGGCGCTTTGTTGACGCTTTGTTGGCGCACTTTGCACTTAGCATGGCGTTCGTGCGCTTCTTTTATATGCGAGTTTCATGCTCGGACACTTGCTTCGTGGATCTATGCGGCCAGGAGCCCATTGTAACGTCCCGCTCCGCCCCGGCGTTATATATCAAGGTGAGTGGGCAGAACTTCGTTCTCTGATTCTTGTACGCCTTAATAATAACCTGAGTTTTTGCTTGCAATATTTTCATAAGAGAATGATAGAACATGCCTTGCATGTTAATGAACGAACTCACCTAGCTTGTCTTTGAACAATGTCTGCTTAACAAGAATCCTGAATCGCTTGCTTAGAGTGCATGAACATGTTCACTATCGTCTATGCTTCGAGAGAACCATACTGTGCCTGAACGTGTTCAAGTGATAAGTCGGATTGTCCCGCAACAACGATTGTATTCTGATGGTTCGTCTCGTCTGCATACTAGAGTTTATTTGATAGTGTTCCATGCATTCGCACGCGGTCGGACAATGGCTTTTGGTGGAGAGCTGAACTGCATGCGTCATCCACCATGGGTCACAGCTGCCATTAGCATCAGAGAAATGAGTCATTGGTATGCTGTTCCACCAGCTGCCGATCCTGAGATACTCGGGGACCGCCCTGCATATAGCTAAGTCATTGTGTTAGCTTGGATAGTGACTGCCCCTAAGAATGTGCATTGTGTGTCTAGCTATGCATCTGACCCTGGAGTCGCACGAGACACGCTGCGCACACCCTGAAACATGAACGGTTTGCTTGCTTGTATATTCAATATGAAACTCTGTTTTCAAACATGTTTCCAAATAATGTAATATGACTCTGCTAGCGAACTGCATGAAACGAACCTAGGTAAAACTAGAAAGATCACTAGTAATGTAATATTTTATAACATGATTACTTAGTGCCTGTTTGAGTGAATGCTTGTTTCTGTTCAGTTGTTTTATCTCACCAGTACTTGTATAAAGTGCTGACCCACCAACAGTTTACTTGCTTGCAGGTACTGGATCGTCCGAGGGAGCGATAGGAGTGCCACAGTCCCCAAGAATCGAAATCCTGGTTTCGATTGTTGCCCCGAGAATGCTATCTTATAAGGGGGCATAATGTATGGAACGAACATGTGCCTTTGCTAAAGGAAACCCAAGTTGTCTCGATTGTCCCGAACACTCAGTTGGCTAAATTTATTGTATTGCAACAAGTCCCTTTCCGCTGCTTACTCGATTGATGCGATGATAGCCAACTATCAACTTAAACGATTGGCCTTGCACGGGCGCAACCCAGGCCCGTGCGGCATCACGTCCCCCGAAAGCTCGAACGGGCCATTCGCTTAGCTCACTTCCTCCCTCGCACCCGCGGGACGGACGCGGTGATTCGTGTTCGGCGCTCCGAGGCACGGTGATTCGTGCCCGGTTCGTTAATCCCGGCCGCACGGGGCGGGGCATGTAAGTCCCTGATTTTTCAAAATATTAAAATTAGGATTTTTCACAATTTTCTGGAATTTTTCTGTAATTAAAATCAGGGTTCCTAATTATTAAATGATTTTTATTTAATAATAAATAACATTAAAATATTATGAAAATAATATTTTTGGGTGTAAAACGAAAAACTGGACTTAGGATAATTTTCCTGAATTTTTTGGGCCTCAGACCTATTTTTAAAATGCCTAAAAACTATTTATTTATTTATTGAATTATTATTATGATTATTATTATTGTTATTGTTATTATTATTATTATTATTATTATTATTATAAATCAGCCCAGCCCGGCCCGTTATCCGGCCCGGCCCAGCCCATTGGGCCGAGCCCAGCCCGCCTATGCTAGCGGGTCGGGTCGGATCCAGTCGCCGCCCGACCCGACCCGGACCGCCTACCCTCACCCCTGACCTAGCCTCTCGCTCCGCTTCCGGCGTCGCCGCCCGCGGCCACCGCGCCACGCAGCCACCGCCTCCGCGCTGCCCGCGGCCACGCGCCCTCGCCTCCGTGCGGACCGCCGCATCCTTCGGCCCACGCCACCGCCCCTTCAGCCTATAAAAGCCCCCTCCTTCTCTCCGGCCACCGTCGTCTCCACCCTAGCCCGCCGCCGCCGTCCCTCTCCTCTCCTCGCCGATCGCCTCGCCCAGCTCCGCCCTGCAAAGCCCCCCTCCTATGCTCCTCCTCCGCCCTCCTCGACGTCCGGCCAGCAGCTGCGGCGGCCACAGCAGCTCGGGTCGACCCAGCCAGCCTCGGACCGCCGCCTCCGGCGCCTGCCTCTCACCGCCGACCAACCTCCCCGTCGCCAGCGCTGCCCAGCCACCTCCGGCCGGCCGCCCCTCCACCGGAGCTTCCAGAAACCCTAGCCCTAATTCTCTCCTCCGTGTCCGACACGAGTCGGACACGACTCAACCCCGGTTTCTCGGGTTCCCTTCAGGTACTCGTATCTTGCACCCTGTATCTCCGTTTTCGATTCCGTAAATTGCGTTGTGAAGCCTGTATGACCCTCTCGGTGTCCGGACAAACTGTTCGGGGCATCGCGTCCTGTGGTGATCGCACACCGCGATCCAAAAACAGGAAAAACCAGACCCTGTTTCACCCCGGAACTGAGTGCGCCCCGCCAAACGGGACGACTTGGTCGCGTGCGGTCTTCACAGATACGTACGCATCGTCGATACGGACGTGTGAGTTTTCGTGGAAGCTGATTCGGGTGTGCGTGCACACCGAAATCAACGCGTATCCGCGGACAACGCCCCGTATCCGCCTTTTCGGCAATTCATCCTAACTTCGTGCACACACATCGGATCGAGGCAAAACTTGCGCCATCGGACTCGTAGCGATACGCTGGTCCTGTGGGTCAAGTTTGGTTCAATTCTGAGAACGTTGACGAAATCGCGTGTCGTGGGCCCCACAGGCCCCGCTCGACGGGCGATTTTGTGTTCGGCTCATCAGAATCCAAATCTGGAAGTTCTGTTGGGTTCGTATCAGCGTTCCTGACCTGTTAACACTAAGTTTGGTGAATTTGGAGACCTTTGACCCGGATACGTTTTTCGGTGCAAAGCGGGTCCACCGGCGGACCCCGTTTTGATCCGAAACTGCCGTTTTTGCCCTTGTCTCCAAATTGGACCCAAGGACAGGCGTTTCTAGCTATTTGACATCTTCTGAGCATGATGGTAATGTCTATTTCAGCTTTTGGACTCATCTCTGGACTTTTCCCCCAAGAACCAAATTAATCAGATCCAAACAACAGGCAAGTACCTGCACTTCAAGTTTAACCTTTATATTGTGATAAATAAATTCTCTGCTTTATTTGTACGTTTGATGATTATATGTAGAGTTAGAGCACTGGATTTCATGTCTTGAATAATGTATTTCGTGTCTTGCTTTTCGTGTCGGGCGGGAGAATACTAGGAGGCATGTAGTTTACCCTTTCCCCCTGTAATCACTGTGTGCCAGCTGTTGGTACGTGATTGTACCGTCAGCCTTATACTTGATTATTCCCGTAATCATTGTGTACTAGTCGTCTATGATGGCCCTATTAGCCTTATAAACCCCTACATGCCAACTAGGTATTCTAAATATACAAGTTCACGCACATAAGTTCCTGTCTTGTTACAGTTATATTTCTTGTCACATTTTATTCCTGTTTTACTCGGATTTCTGGTTTATAGCAATCAATCATATTTTACTTCTAGTCTTGTTTTATAACATTATTTTTCAGTTAATTTCACTACTTACTTACGCATTTCTCAACATAATGCTTAGTCAGTTATTTTCTACCTGTCACAAATATTTAGTTTAAATCTTATTGTGCATTGTGTACTTTGCTCCTTTCCTGACTGGATTCGTTGTTTAGGCGATGACGAGAACCTTGCCCCCACCTATTATGGACCCTCTGAGACAGCAGGTGATACAGTTGCAGAGCCGGTTCCCACCCAGGAGACTACCCCTGCAGAGTAGTTAGCCTTAATTATTTATTTCCTTTCATCTTAGTAATCGGGTTTGTCCCCGATATAATCTATGGTTCTGTAATAAACTCTGGATCTGATTATCATATTCTGGTTATAAAATCTTAGCATTCTTTTCCTGCTATTTTTTTTCCTGCCTATTTAATTATTGTGAATGAGCTAGATTTATCACCTGTGATCATGCCCTAGACAGCGTACTACCGCCGACACTGCGGCGTAGGCTGGATGTACCCACGCACTCGTGCCCGAATTTCCGGGTGCGGGTCGTGACACATTTTTGTGGTGGCCCATGCAGGTCAAACGACTAAATTGTTCGGTTTCAACTTAGGGACCGAACAGGCCTGCAGTAAGATTTATGATTCTAGGAAAAGCTCATTCACAGTATAGGGTCCTTATTTCAATTCTTGATATCACTTCTGATCAATTTTTTCTATCGCCCTTGATTTTCAAGTAATCTATTCTGATCTCCCTATCCCTTCATCTTTCAGAATGGTTCAGACAAGGAACACAGTAGGAGGCACATCAGAACCAGCTGAGCAGACTGTGCCCGAAACTCTTGCACTCCCTCCACCTCCATCTACTCCGGCAGTTACTTTAGATGGGGCACAACTACTTGGAGTGTTCCAGGGACTAGTGGAATCCCAGAAAGAACAGACTGCACTTCTGCGGACCAGCCTCTCAGAAGCTATTAAGTCCCAGGAGTCGCCACTCAAGAGGCCAGGGAGTGCCAAAGACTTCAAAAACCTCAGACCCCTGGAATTTTACGGAACTGAAGGCATTCTCTATGCCGATGAATGGATAGAGAACGTAGAGAGACTCCTGAAGACTGCTCGGGTTCCTGATGATCTCAAAGTGGAGTACGCAAGCCTGCAACTGTTCGACATTGCTCGAACCTGGTTCAGAGATGAACCCCAACTATCTGCTCCTGACCTCACCTGGGAGGACTTCAAGAGGCTATTTAAGGAGAAATTCTACCTCTAAGTGGCTCGGGAAGCTCTCGAAAGCCAATTCGAGAGACTGGAACAAGGTAACCTATCTGTTGATGAGTATACTGCTGAATTTAGCAGGTTAAGCCACTTTGCGAAGTACATGGTTCGTACCCCGGAGGACAGAGCCCGTAGATTCAAGAAGGGGCTGTCTCCGGATATTCGCCTTGCTGTCACCACCAGCCGAGCCCGCACCTATGAGGAAATCTTGAACGTGGCACAAGGCGTTGAGAGAGACATGGGGCATAAACTAAAGCGAGAGAGAGATACCGGAAATACGGGACCCAACAAACGCCATTTTTAACAACAACAACAGCAGAGGTCCCCGCAGCAAACCCAGCGTCCTCTCCCTCGAGCTACAGCACCCCAACACCAAGCTCAAGGACAGAATCAACGAGTTCCCACTTGTGGCTTTTGTAAAAAACAAGGTCACACCTGGCAAGTTTGTAGGAAGAGACTAGGTGCCTGTCTGTATTGTGGATCAACAGCACATCGAGTGAGGGACTGTGCCGCTGCTCCAGGACGCGGACAAGCTTACGTGATGACCGTGGAGAACGCGTAGACCTTGGGATCAGCCAATGCGCGTAAGTGATTCGTAAATACCTTTTTCTAGTATTGTTTTCATGCCTGTTGGTTCGTGACCTCAGCCCCAACCTAGTAATTTTAAACTTGCTAAATAACCTGGAATACTTTTATATTTGATAACTGTAGAGATTTTGAGGTTTTTGCTATTGTGCTTATTATATGTGTCTTGTGAACTTCAATAAATTTGCACCTCCTTTTCATCATCATCTGGCACACTTAATTTTGCTGAACTCGACTAATGCTGCTATTTTATAGCCTAGTTTTGCAAGCTTACTCTTTGTCGGGCTTGTTCATGACACCTGTATTATTGAGGCCTGATCAACCCCACTAATACAAGTGTCTACTCAGAATCAGTGTACTACGGTCTGATCAACCTTAGTGCATTTTGATTCGCACTTCGCATGACTACTTTATGTGGATTGAGATATAGTCGACTAGTCTACTTGCCCCTAAATACGTCCGAGCATATCGTATCAGCATTACCAGAATAGAATCTCGATCCTTAACCGCCTGACAATTCCCATTAGAATTCCTGAAAAATGCCTTGATCCCTATACCTCTGTTCTACCACCTCGCCCTTAAACTCTTTATTATTGATCCTCGTCTCGGGAAGACAAAAACTTGTGGTTGGCATAAGTTGATTTGTAGTGCTAGACATACCCCTCAGACCGGACGAATTGATGATAACCCTTTATGACTAAGACAAGACCCTATGTGCTGTGTTTTGTGTTGCAGACTTAAGATTCAATACCATAATTTATTAAGTTGGGACCTAGCTTTACTAGTTGTACAGTCTTAGAGGATATGGGTAAAATTCTAAGTTGGGTAGCGACCGCAATGTTCACCTGAGAGAAACCCGTTAGACTGTAATCAAGTGAGTTTGGACAGAGAGAGCCCTGCCATAATTTAAATTTCGAGGACGAAATTTTATAAGTTGGGTAGATTGTAAGCCCCTGATTTTTCAAAATATTAAAATTAGGATTTTTCACAATTTTCTGGAATTTTCTGAGAATTTTCTGTAATTAAAATTAGGGTTCCTAATTATTAAATAATTTTTATTTGATAATAAATAACATTAAAATATTATGAAAATAATATTTTTGGGTGTAAAACGAAAAACTGGACTTAGGATAATTTTCCTGGATTTTTTGGGCCTCAGACCTATTTTTAAAATGCCTAAAAATTATTTATTTATTTATTGAATTATTATTATGATTATTATTATTATTATTATTATTATTATTATTATTATTATAAATCAGCCCAGCCCGGCCCGTTATCCGGCCCGGCCCAGCCCATTGGGCCGAGCCCAGCCCGCCTATGCTAGCGGGTCGGGTCGGATCCAGTCGCCGTCCGACCCGACCCGGACCGCCTACCCTCACCCCTGACCTAGCCTCTCGCTCCGCTTCCGGCGCCGCCGCCCGCGGCCACCGCGCCACGCAGCCACCGCCTCCGCGCTGCCCGCGGCCACGCGCCCTCGCCTCCGCGCGGACCGCCGCATCCTTCGGCCCACGCCACCGCCCCTTCAGCCTATAAAAGCCCCCTCCTTCTCTCCGGCCACCGTCGTCTCCACCCTAGCCCGCCACCGCCGTCCCTCTCCTCGTCGATCGCCTCGCCCAGCTCCGCCCTGCAAAGCCCTCCCCTCCTCTGCTCCTCCTCCGCCCTCCTCGACGTCCGGCCAGCAGCTGCGGCGGCCACAGCAGCTCGGGTCGACCCGGCCAGCCTCGGACCGCCGCCTCCGGCGCCTGCCTCTCGCCGCCGACCAACCTCCCCGTCGCCAGCGCTGCCCAGCCACCTCCGGCCGGCCGCCCCTCCGTCGGAGCTTCCAGAAACCCTAACCCCCGTGTCCGACACGAGTCGGACACGACTCAACCCCGGTTTCTCGGGTCCCCTTCAGGTACTCGTATCTTGCACCCTGTATCTTCGTTTACGATTCCGTAAATTGCGTTGTGAAGCCTGTATGACCCTCTCGGTGTCCGGACAAACTGTTCGGGGCATTGCGTCCTGTGGTGATCGCACACCGCGATCCAAAAACAGGAAAAACCAGACCCTGTTTCACCCCGGAACTGAGTGCGCCCCGCCAAACGGGACGACTTGGTCGCGTGCGGTCTTCACAGATACGTACGCATCGTCGATACGGACGTGTGAGTTTTCGTGGAAGCTGATTCGGGTGTGCGTGCACACCGGAATCAACGCGTATCCGCGGACATCGCCCCGTATCCGCCTTTTCGGCAATTCACCCTAACTTCGTGCACACACGTCGGATCGAGGCGAAACTTATGCCATCGGACTCGTAGCGATACGCTGGTCCTGTGGGTCAAGTTTGGTTCGATTCTGAGAACGTTGACAAAATCGCGTGTCGTGGGCCCCACAGGCCCCGCTCGACGGGCGATTTTGTGTTCGGCTCATCGAAATCCAAATCTGGAAGTTCCGTTGGGTTCATATCAGCGTTCCTGACCTGTTGACACTAAGTTTGGTGAATTTGGAGACCTTTGACCCGGACACATTTTTCGGTGCAAAGCGGGCCCACCGGCGGACCCCGTTTTGACCCGAAACTGCCGTTTTTTCCCTTGTCTCCAAATTGGACCCAAGGACAGGCGTTTCTAGCTATTTGACATCTTCTGAGCATGATGGTAATGTCTATTTTAGCTTTTGGACTCATCTCTGGACTTTTCCCCCAAGAACCAAATTAATCAGATCCAAACAACAGGCAAGTACCTGCACTTCAAGTTTAACCTTTATATTGTGATAAATAAATTCCCTGCTTTATTTGTACCATTGATGATTATATGTAGAGTTAGAGCAATAGATTTCATGTCTTGAATAATGTATTTCGTGTCTTGCTTTTCGTGTCGGGCGGAAGAATACTAGGAGGCATGTCGTTTACCCTTTCCCCCTGTAATCACTGTGTGCCAGCTGTTGGTACGCGATTGTACCATCAGCCTTATACTTGATTATTCCCGTAATCATTGTGTACTAGTCGTCTATGACGGCCCTATTAGCCTTATAAACCCCTACATGCCAACTAGGTATTCTAAATATACAAGTTCACGCACATAAGTTCCTGTCTTGTTACAGTTATATTTCTTGTCACATTTTATTCCTGTTTTACTCGGATTTCTGGTTTATAGCAATCAATCATATTTTACTTCTAGTCTTGTTTTATAACATTATTTCTCAGTTAATTTTACTACTTACTTACGTATTTCTCAACATAATGCTTAGTCAGTTATTTTCTACCTGTCACAAATATTTAGTTTAAATCTTGTTGTGCATTGTGTACTTTGCTCCTTTCCTGACTGGATCCGTTGTTTAGGCGATGACGAGAACCTTGCCCCCACCTATTATGGACCCTCTGAGACAGCAGGTGATACAGTTGCAGAGCCGGTTCCCACCCAGGAGACTACCCCTGCAGAGTAGTTAGCCTTAGTTATTTATTTCCTTTCATCTTAGTAATCGGGTTTGTCCCCGATATAATCTATGGTTCTGTAATAAACTCTGGATCTGATTATCATATTCTGGTTATAAAATCTTAGCATTCTTTTCCTGCTATTTTTTTTCCTGCCTATTTAATTATTGTGAATGAGCTAGATTTATCACCTGTGATCATGCCCTAGACAGCGTACTACCGCGGACACTGCGGCGTAGGCTGGACGTACCCACGCACTCGTGTCCGAATTTCCGGGTGCGGGTCGTGACAGGGCAGGGCGGAGCGGCGGCCCGGACGGGTCCGGGGCGTGACACCCATGAGGCCCGAAACGCATGCGGTTCGGTGAGCATGCGGCCAGGGACCTTGCGGCTTGGAGTTATGTGGCCAGCAAATTAGCTTGAGCGAGTCGAGTGTGGAGGGGACATGGACTGCTGTTGGCAGCTCGATGCGACGCATGCGGCATATAACACCCCGTTCCATTCTAGCGGACTGCCGACTCAATCGGCATAAGTGCGACTGTCCCGACCCGCTTTGCCTCAAACGGGAAGCAAAGGATATCCAGACTTGTCCCTACAGGATCCGGCTTAAGCTTTCAGAGGCTCGCTTGACGTATCGCTCTACCGAGGCGAATCATCGCTAAGGTGGGTGGCTACGGTGAACTTGTCTTTGCTTAACCAGCACACATAAAATCTGGATTGATACATGTTAGTCGCTAGGTGATTCACCCCCTGCATGCTAATATGAATCCAACGCACCTAGCTAAGGGAATAATCGCAACTTGAATTGCTTATGCTAGAACATGGAAATTGAAATACTGTTAATATTCGGACCCTCGTATGCTAAGTCCCCTAACGGTTTCATCTCTCGGCTTACCTTCGGGTCCGAGCAAACGTGTCTGCTTATTTCCCTTCGAACGCGTGCTTGCCTGCTTACGAATGTTTAACGTGATTGTATTGTGCATGCATTCTTGTTAGCCAGGAGACTATCAAATAGTCCTTCTGTGCAAATGAACCTGCAATTATCCGGGACCGTTAGGTCACCCAAGGCATATCCCCGAACCAGGGGAATGCATTAAGCAAGAATGAATACTGAACATGAATCACACTTGAATGATAATCATGCTAAGTATGCATCTGAACGAGGATCGTGTTATGTACTGATGGAATCCCAGCTCGTGGAGCAATATGCTCGTTCAGAATAAATTTAAGTTTCATGATTATCATGTCAAGTTATGGATAAAGGATAGACCCTGACCTGCATTGTCGCGGACAACTTGTGCACAAGGTATGTTATGTTGAGTTTCGCGGACGATCACCGGGGCACTGGGACCGATCCGATCCGGACGAAACATATGAGCAGTCGTATGTTATGAGGCAAGGTGTTATGCAGCGGGGCTCGCAACCTGCGTTGTATATCATCTGTGTCTTGAGACTGTGAACCGTCCATAATGTCTACGCCAGCGACTTATGTCATATAGATAAGTCATCATCGGTTAGCGACTATCCGCGTGCGAGTCATTGCATAGCATCAATGAATAACTTAGCACCTGAACGATCATGTTATAAGAACCCTCGTGTTTGCATATGCTATGCCTCCTGAATGTTTATACTTACCGTGCTTGAATTAACAATGTTTGCCTTGGACAGGAAAGGTAAAATGGTAAGTTGGTAAGTCTCGCCGTATTTCCTCTCATATCGCACGGCGCACTGCCACACGAGTTAGGCTATTCAATGTTTGCATAAAACTGATCCTAAGGCAACTAGAAAGACAACTTAATAGTTGTGCACAAAACCTGTATTACGTGTTTGGATTTGTCGAGCGGGCGAGTAGCTTTCCCACCAGTGCATTCAATGTACTGATAATCCACCAGTTTGTATACAGGGTGCGGGAGAACCTCGTTCGGTGCGGATGCCTCCTTCGTGCGTGCTAAGGTGTGGAGATCACTCCGAAGCAACGGTGCGTCCGGAACTGAAGCACATATACAAGACATAATGTTAGAACTCGCCTGAACATCGCATGAACATCGCCTGTACAAATCATCCACAATTGTAGCCACTTGGCACGCTTTTACTGTTTCTGAGAGAGAGGCTTGAGCGACTTATAATCTCGGCTATATGCCGCCTGTAACACATGTTTATATCAATAAAGAGCTTGCTTTACTTCAACTTGTGTTTCATTGCTTCCGCTATATTGTCAACTCAGTGAACTTGTTACCGATCGCCTATGCGTTCATGACTCCGCTGCACTCGGACAATCTGTGCGACTCTGTGGCTTAGAACTCTTACCGCCAGCCAATGAACCACGGCCTTGCACGGGCGTAGATCACGCTCGTGCGGTATCACGTCCGGATGGGTCAAAGCGATCGTTCCGCGGGAGCGCTGGCGAGGGTGATTCCCGCATAGCGGGAACGGCCGATTTGCCTGCGGGAGATCGGGGCATGACATAATGGTATCAGAGCCTGGCTTCTACGCCTTTGGACTTCCATTCGAATATCTCTGTTTCGAAAGCTCGTTCGGGGGTTATGTGCACGCTCTCTCTCAATGCCTCGATGGGATGTTCCAACAATAAGTCTAAATACTTTCAAAATGCGTTTTGAATGATATGCTTGCTTGTATGTTGTTGTGCTGCGAGTGGCCTTTGTGCCAACCTGTGCGGACCCTTGAGAGTATCGCTATTAGCTTGTCCGATTTTACTAACCCTAAGTTTGGTTGAATGTATCTATTCGAGGGACGCCTTGAACTTGTGCACCATCCAAGACTTAAGAAAAGGTAAAACTCGAGTGCTAAGACTTCGCTATCACTAAGCTGGTTGACATGTTCACGCTAGAAGTGCACTTCGAAAGTGCGCACGATCCAGTCTAAGCGATATGCTAATTTCGACGCTTGTGCAAGTGAATATCCAATTGAACAAGTACAACGACTTATCTAGGATTGCCTCAACCTTAGATTACTGCTTGTCCTCAGTAAGTCTCGAGGACGATACTTTTTCTGAGTTGGGTAGGATGTAACACCCCGTTCCATTCTAGCGGACTGCCGACTCAATCGACAAAAGTGCGACTGTCCCGACCCGCTTTGCCTCAAACGGGAAGCAAAGGATATCCAGACTTGTCCCTACAGGATCCGGCTTAGGCTTTCAGAGGCTCGCTTGACGTATCGCTCTACCAAGGCGAATCATCGTTAAGGTGGGTGGCTACGGTGAACTTGTCTTTGCTTAGCCAGCACACATAAAATCTGGATTGATACATGCTAGTCGCTAGGTGATTCACCCCCTGCATGCTAATATGAATCCAACGCACCTAGCTAAGGGAATAATCCCAACTTGAATTGCTTATGCTAGAACATGGAAATTGAAATACTGTTTATATTCGGACCCTCGTATGCTAAGTCCCCTAACGGTTTCATCTCTCGGCTTACCTTCGGGTCCGAGCAAACTTGTCTGCTTATGTCCCTTAGAACGCATGATTGCCTGCTTACGAATGTTTAACGTGATTGTATTGTGCATGCATTCTTGTTAGCCAGGAGACTATCAAATAGTCCTTCTGTGCAAATGAACCTGCAAGTATCCGGGACTGTTAGGTCACCCAAGGCATATCCTCGAACCAGGGGAATGCATTAAGCAAGAATGAATACTGAACGTGAATCACCCTTGAATGATAATCATGCTAAGTATGCATCTGAACGAGGATCGTGTTATGTACTGATGGAATCCCAGCTCGTGGAGCAATATGCTCGTTCAGAATAAGTTTAAGTTTCATGATTATCATGTCAAGCTATGGATAAAGGATAGACCCTGACCAGCATTGTCGCGGACAACTTGTGCACAAGATATGTTATGTTGAGTTCCGCGGACGGTCACCAGGGCACTGGGACCGATCCGATCCGGACGGGATGTAAGAGCAGTCGTATGTTATGGGGCAAGGTGTTATGCAGCGGGGCTCGCAACTTGCGTTGTATATCATCTGTGTCTTGAGACTGTGAACCGTCCATAATGGCTACGCCAGCGACTTATGTCATATAGATAAGTCATCCTCGCTTAGCGGCTATCCGTGTGCGAGTCATTGCATAGCATCAATGAATAACTTAACACATGAACGATCATGTTATAAGAACCCTCGTGTTTGCATATGCTATGCCTCCTGAATGTTTATACTTACCGTGCTTGAATTAACAATGTTTGCCTTGGACAGGGAAGGTAAATGGTAAGTTGGTAAGTCTCGCCGTGTTTCCTCTCATATCGCACGGCGCACTGCCACACGAGTTAGGCTATTCAATGTTTGCATGAAACTGATCCTAAGGCAACTAGAAAGACAACTTAATAGTTATGCACGAAACCTGTATTACGTGTTTGGATTTGTCGAGCGGGCGAGTAGCTTTCCCACCAGTGCATTCAATGTACTGATAATCCATCAGTTTGTATGCAGGGTGCGGGAGAACCTTGTTCGGTGCGGATGCCTCCTTCGTGCGTGCTAAGGTGTGGAGATCACTCCGAAGCAACGGTGCATCCGGAACTGAAGCACATATACAAGACATAATGTTGGAACTCGCCTGAACATCGAATGAACATCGCCTATACAAATCATCCACAATTGTAGCCACTTAGCACGCTTTTACTGTTTCTGAGAGAGAGGCTTGAGCGACTTGTAATCTCGGCTATACGCCGCCTGTAACACATGTTTATATCAATAAAGAGCTTGCTTTACTTCAACTTGTGTTTCATTGCTTCCGCTATATTGTCAACTCAGTGAACTTGTTACCGATCGCCTATGCGTTCATGACTCCGCTGCACTCGGACAATCTGTGCGACTCTGTGGCTTAGAACTCTTACCGTCAGCCAATGAACCACGGCCTTGTACGGACGTGGATCACGCTCGTGCGGCATCACGCCCGGATGGGTCAAAGCGATCGTTCCGCGGGAGCGCTGGCGAGGGTGATTCCCGCCTAGCGGGAACGACCGATTTGCCTGCGGGAGATCGGGGCGTGACACGGCACGTGGTTCTCTGTGCCACGCGGCTGCAGCTTTCGGCGCCTGGCGGCGCTGTCTGCTCTGTGCTGTACAACGCGCAGACAGGTCGTGGCTCTTTGTGCCACGCGGCTGCAGTTTTCGGTGCCTGACAGCGCTATCTGCTATGTGCAGTACAGCGGCGCAGGCGACGCATGCGGTCTGATTTTTTCTCAGGCCGCATAAGAGCTGAAATTCTCTTTAAATAGAGGCTCTCATCTTTCATTTGGTGAGTTAAAAAAAATTGAGAGAGAGAGAGAGAGAAATCGATAGCACCAGCAGGTCCCGTGGCAGCAGTTAGCATCATTCCAAAGGAATCTTTCGAGTGATCCGAAGGAGACCTAGAGCGTTCCAGAAGTTCTCGTGTGGACTTGCTGGATCCTGGGAATAGCTCGTTGTATAGCGCGAATCTTGCCTTCAGCTCTGGTAGTTTTGATCACCCAGCAGGAGTTTTCTTCTTTGTATTTCCGTTCTTTTTTCCGTTCTTCTCGGTGTAGCATCTGCGAACGTAAAGAGAAGAACGGTTTTCTGATGCTTGTTTTATTTACATTTTTTTTGAGTTGTCTATTTGTAACATGTTGTTAGTTTAGCGTTTTTCTGCAGTTATGTGTCACTGTAGATGAACTCTTGTGTGAATCTCAATGCACCAATTTTTCTTCTAAAATTTGTAAAAACAAACTCTTGTGTGAGTCTCTACTTTGTGGCCATCTTTAATCTGACTTCGGAACACACTATATAAATAAGATTTGCTAACAAAAGGAATCCTTGTTCGAATAGGTAGATTTGATCTTGTATTCTTCTTATTCTCTAGGATTTTTTCATGTAGAGGGGGAGAAAGAAGTATTTCCAGGAAGTACTACTAAACAACACTTTTGCGGATCCAAACTTTTCTTTCCTTTCGGCCAACCAATTGAGGGTTCCATTCTCTCTTCACCTCTACGTCTCTCTCTACTGTTTAAGCCCTGGACTATCCATTACACGTTTACTTGAACTCTTTGATACTGAACTTGATAATGGCTTGAGCTTTTGATACTGGCTCGACTGCTCAGCTGAGCTTGAGGTGATCTGCCAATCTGAAAGGGAATGTATCAGTCTGGTTTGCAGAATCAGGACTTTAGAAAATCAAAGTAAATTTTTTTTTTGTGTGTTCAGATGTCAAAGAAAAATAGTACGAGAGTGAATAGTACGAAAGCAAAATAATTTTCAAAGAGAAAAAGTATGAAAAAAATGGTTACCCGTCCATTCCACCATTTTTTATTTTTTTTTCTGCGAACCAAATGAGGTATAATTTCACCTTCTAGGAATCCTTGGGCATCAAGGACAATTTAAAAAGGAGGTTCAAAGGTAATTTTTTTTTTAAATTTTGTTAAATAAAATTAGTTACATTAAAATTTTATTAAAAAATTAGATATTTTGTCATGAGATTGCATAAACTTGCTTAATATCATTAAATTAAAATTTAATGTGTGATAATTTTAACTATTTATTTTCATATCTATCTAGTCTCGTATCAAGTTTAACAAAAAAATTAGGAGCAAAAATTCAGTAAAAATAACTGTCCCCACTCGCTTTTATGTAGATCTTTCCTGTTGAACATATATTTCTTATAAACCCATCGTGCCGTGCGGCTTGTGTATCTTTCACCAAATCACAGTTTTCAACTTTTGTACTTTGATAATAAGAATATTTATGTTTAGATTCCGAGTTTATCCATATTTATATTATTGAAATAACTTTTGTGCAAATACTAGGATCTTCTAAGATGTGCTTATTTTTCAATATAATTTAAAGACTTAATTGTCGAAATGGTACATGAAGAATGTAGTGTTTGTCATTTTGGTAATAGAACCTTTTTTTTTTATCGAAATGGTGCATGAGCTTTGCATTTTGGCTCAATTATTCTCTGAAGTAAATTTTGTTGGTATTTTTGGATAAAAATCAATCAAAATGGACATGCGATGGTCACGTACCATATTTTTAATGATTCTTTTGTCAAGATTTGGATTTTGGATTACTATTTTTAATGATTTTTAACATTAACATTAATATTAACGTTAATATTAATATTAACATTAACATAAAAATTAACATTAATATTAATATTAACATTAAAATTAATATTTAATATTAATATTAATATTAATATTAATATTGAAAATTTTTATGTGATTAAATTTTTTGGTTAAAATTTTCTATGTTAGATTTCACATAATGCTATTTAGCATTTCACGACACATAAAAAATATTAGTTTGAAAGAATATTTTTGAGGTACCAATAACATTACTCTTATATAATATGATATGTAAATCAGAGTAGGATGTCTATGATGATTTGCATGAGAAGAGCTTCTTCTCTCCTAATTTTATCCAATGACAAAACTTGACATTGCAAGCATATCCATCCTCCTCCTCCTTTCTTGCACTTCACTGTTCATCATGTCCTCCTCCGGTTGCGACCGGGTCGACCAAGCCGCCCTCCTAGGATTCAAGTCCTCCACCTCCGACTGGGTCAATTTATCATTTTGGGTTGACCGAGGGTCAATATATCATTTTCTATCTTTTAATCATAGTCCTTTTTTTTTTTTTTTTTTTTTAACTTTTTGTCAAAAAATGATTAACAAAAAAGAATGGTCAGATCAAAAACATATAAGTATATATACTTGTTTAGATCTCTCTGTGTCTCTCAACTTAATTTATTCTCTCTCTCTATACCTGTTTAATTATTATACCAAATAATTGATAATTGTATTTAATTAATTTGGAATGTAATTTACTTTAATATTTTCGTTATAGTTATTTAACGGATAAAATAAAATATTAGAAAAGTGTCGATAGATTACCCAAAGACACATATCACATTGTCAATAATATATATATATATATATATATATATATATATATATATATGACAACAATTTTATGGAATAATTTATGTCCATATATTTCAAAAATATGTAATTAAGTTTACTTGGTACATTATTATTTGGTACAATATCTAAGTCAACATATATATATATTGAAAAGACACACAGTCCGAATGGCCCTCTAATAATAAGAATAATAATAATAAAATTCAGTAACAAGAAAAACCGAAAACTTGACAAGCCACCTACTGCTTTGCTTTCATCTCTAGTTATCCCAATAACGTCATAGATTCATGCTATACGACACGGAGCACCGACTTGAAACATCAACATTATGCCCCTTTCCCCAAGCTTGAAAATTGTGTTTTTGTAGTTATTAATTTTAGATATATATATAACTAAAATGAACAATTTTTACGTCAGAGCTGACTTGAAACTTCCAGAAGTGAGCACCGACGTAATTGGCAAATCTGACGGCTTGGATAGTCGCAATTTCCCCCTACCGCGAACTCGATTTCAAGTAGCATGTAAGATGAAAAATTAATAACTACAAAAACACAAAAGTTGGAATATATAGCACGACTATGCCGCTAGGTGGACATGAAGTACCCGGAGACGCAACCAATTTTCCATGTCATGTTTGTATTTTGGAGTGTCCGTGTCGGGTGTCTGACATATACACTAACACAATTCAGCTGACATTTTTTCGTTGAGGGATTTTCACAAACAGTTGGCGGTTGTAAATTGCATGAAGAAAGAATACAGAAAGGAGCAAGCGAAGACTCGTGCCTGGAGGTTTGCGAGCAGCAGCAGCACCACCCGCCTCCCGGTCTACAACTGGTTGTGGTCCTCGAACCTAAGAGGAGAAGGAGAAAAGAAGGGGAAGTGTGGCTTTTTTTTAGGAATTAGGAAGTGATGAGCGAGACTCTCTCTTCCTCAAGGTGCAAGATGGGCCGGACGGTCCGAAATCTGATCTAGGCCCGGTCAACGTCGGTCTGGACCGGTCTGAACTGGTCCGCTCTCTCCGCGAGTCCGGACTGGGTCGGAAAAATCAGTCCGCAAGTCCGGTCCGGTTGATCAATGGTGCGGTCCGGACGGTTCACGGTCGGACCGGGTCGGGGCGGCCCGATTAGTTTTTCTAATATATATTATATATAATATAAGTAATATTATATATATAATAAATAAATATTTATAAGTTATTTGTTAGTAATTTTTTTAATTTATATATACTTTTCTTAGTATAATTATATATACTTTTATATACAAAAAAATTTATATGGAAGGAATTTTTAGTTAAGGTTGTCTACATTTAATCTTATTAACAAATTTAAATTAAAAAAACTTATTATTTATATTTATTAACTTACAATTAATAACTTTTATATATATATATATATATATATATATATATATATATATATATATATAAGTAATTAATTGTATACATAAATACTTTTTTTTCGGACCGCCAGCCACCGGATCATAGATTTGACTGGGTTGGCCTTCAGCACCTACGGGCCGGGTCAACCCAGACCGGTCCATGCCTGGGTTTCAACCCGAATCGACCCGAACTTGGTCAAATCTGATCAAACCGGCCGGTCCATTACACACCCTGATATCTTCCTTAATAAAGATACCTAACGTAGCAAACAAGCTTGAGCACCACAATCAGATTTTGGCCCGGCCCAGGACTTGGGCGGTCTCCCTTTCTCCGGGTCCAGGGCCGGCCTGGAGTGGCCCGGCCTAGTGGAACAAGCCCAATCTTTTCTAAACGGTCCATACGACATGGAAAGAAACTTGTGTCCTACAGTAGAAAAAAGTAAAGAGCAAACTTGTAATTAACCAGCCATGACAGTGTTAGGGGAGGACCGGGATGAATATTTATTAACCTATTCTTTGGTGGTGATGGTTTTTTACCATCATGATATTATTTCCTTAATGATGATGAAGTTTAAGGTTCGACAGGCTTTGTGTATTTTTTCTCGAGTAAAATGATTTTTTTTCTCCTGTTGTGTGTCTTTGCCTTCCCTAGTACACTAACACATCTGTGAAGGACGGAGATATCTTCCTCTTAAGTCAGTCCAAGATTTGAGATGAGTATAAAAATTTTAGTTTTGAGATCAAAGTCAGCATACTTCTAAGACGAGTCGTGAGTGCTTTGTAATTCGCGAATCCATAATCCTATATCTTTGTTGATAATTTTGATTTTGGACTATAAAAGATAGTCCCACATTGGTTATGCGATCAAGTGGGTATCTCAATATAATACTTTACTTGTGTTGATTTGTATATATGGAGTGTGGTGAGACACATGGGTGTCATATGGAGATGTTTTAATTAGGAGAAAAAATGATTAACTCCTTCATGAATGCTTTCAAGCATTTTGTCATGCTCTTGAAATTTATTTCATAAGAAATATAGCGACTCGGGTGCAAATTGGTGCTTTGTAGGCGCACTTTGCACTTAGTGCGGGTGCTTGAGCATGGTGCTGTGCGGCCATGCGCCGCTGGGACGCTGCGCTGAAAGCAAATTCAGATTCGGTTATAGAAAGATTGTGTCTTTAATTCAGATCCGATTTTGTGGAATTTGAATTAATTTCGTTCTGATCTCTTTGTAACCGACTATGTTGTCAGGTTCCTCTATAAATACTCTCCTTCGTGTCTCTTTTAGAAAGAGACATAGAATCCGAGAGAGAGAGAGAGAGGGAGAGAGAGAGAGAGAGAGAGAGATTTGGAGAGAGGTTGCTGCGGCACAAGAGGAGTCCAAGAGTTCATGCGAGTCCATGAGGGAGGTGACGCGAGGGTTCTAGAAGTTCTTCGAGAACTTGCTGATTCCTAGGAGCATATCGCGGATAGGACGAATCTTGCTTTGAGCACCGGTAGTTTTGATCATCCATGCAGGAATTCTTTTCTAATCTTTCGTCTTGTTCTCTTTGGTCGGTTCTATCTCATTGTAGCATCTGCGAACGTAAAGAGAAGAACATTTTTATTTCTTGTAGTAGTTTCCTTTTCTTGGTAGTCAGTTTGTAACCTGTTCTTGGAGGTGTGTTTCTTAGGAGTTGTGCATCACTTAAAGAGAGACTCTTGCGAGTTTTTGGTGAGCCAACTTCTCTATTGATTGTGTGATTTGTTGAAATCGAGTTCCTCAGAGTACAAACTTGTTTGTCAGAAGTTCTATGTCTCGACGACAACTTGGATTCTAGTAGAGAACGTATTTTTATATCTCGCTTGAAGTTCTGCTATTGGTCCGTGTTATCCGTTTCGGAACTAACAATCTTTATCTTTACATGCATATCAAGTTCAAGTTTAAACATGACGACATGACATATGTGAATATCCCTCCTGCCAATATTAAACCTAATCCTTTTGGAATTGCGTTTAATCAATAGATTTAGTGGAACCGTGTCCAAATCGAATATGACATTAAGCATGTGTAAAGTCTTAATAAGCTCGGACTTAGATCTCTGGACCTAAGCCTCGGATTATGTTATCAGAAATTAATTCTTGGGTTCATAATTATTGTTTGTTAACCAAAATTCTAATGCAAATGGGTCATTTAGGATCAATTTTAACTATTCTAGCAATTTAGTGGTACACCCTAAATACAAAATAGTGGAGTCTGTTTTCGATTAGTGGTAAGTTTTGAATTCCATATCTACTCATAGTCAGGTTTGATTTGATTTGTGGATCTGGGGTACGTGTATATGTAGTCTACGTAAACAGTAATTTCGAAATCCAAAATCTAATGTCGAACACTTTAGAGATCCAAAATCTAATCGGAGTTCCTCGCCACCCGGAGGACCCAATTGAGCATCCCGACCAGCTCCTGTAAACCCCCAGAATTTTTCAGAATTTAAAAATGAATTTTCAAAATTTTTCTGAATTTTTCTGTAATTTTTCCGGAATTAAAATAAATGTTCTTCTGAATTAAATATTTTTAAGTATTAAAAAAATATTAAAATATTATGAAAATAATATATTTGGGTGTAAAATAAAATATTCGACATAGAATAATTTTCCTTGAATTTATTGGAGCCCAGAACTATTTTTAAAGACCTAAAAACTAAGTTTTTATTTAACCCAAAATAAACCAACCTGAACCGGGTTGAACCAACCAGTTTAACCCTGAATCGGACCCATCCTGAACCAAACCGGACCAACCTTAACAGGTCGGATCCATACCCGACCCGTACCCGACCCCGACCCGTACCCTAGCGGGTCGGATCCGGATCCGAATCCGAATCCAGAACCCGACCCGCTAGTTACTGCACAGTAACAGTAAGAAATCGATCGTTTCCTCTGCGCCGTTTCCTCGCCGCCCGCCGGCGGTTACGCCCCCACGGCGGTTTCGCCTCCCCTCTCCTCGCCAGTAACGGCTGGCCGCCCGTCTCCCTGACCCCCCTATATAAACCCACGAGACCGCCACCCTTCACCATCACAGTCACCACCTCCACCGAACTCTGGCCGCCTCCCGAGCTTCCCCGACGACGACGCCACCTCTCCGGCGACGACTCTCCTGCGATAACCCCGGCCACACCTCGACGACAGGAATGACCACCCTCCCTGAGCCGCCCCAGCAACCACAGCTCCGCCGCCGTGCCTCGTCGCGCCACCTCGCGAACGAAATTTTCAGTCGATACCTATCCCTGTTCAGGTAACTATTTCTCTCTCCTCGCTGTCTCGTGTTCCGTTCTGTCGAACCGTACGCGTAGACTACATGACCCTCTCGAACCTCGTGCAACTCGTTCGGGGTATCGCGTCCTGTGGCGGTCGCAAACTGCGACGCAAAATCAGAAAAATAAATCCCCAATTTCCCCGGAACTGGGTGCGCCCCGCTAAACGGGACGACTTGGTCATGTGCGAACTTTACCGAAAGGTGCGCGCCGTCGATACGGATGTGTGAGATTTCGTGGAAGTTGATTTGGATGTGCGTGCACACCGGAATCAACGCGTATCCGTCAATAACGTCCCGTATCGGCCATGTTTTAAAACTCGTTGGAACTTCGTGTACGCACGTCGTATCGAAACGAAACTTGCGCCATCAAACTCGTAGCAATACGCTGGTCCTGTGACCCAAGTTTGGTTCGATTCTGAGAACGTTGACAAAATCCCGTATCGTGGGCCCCACGGCTCCACTTGACGGGCGATTTTTTGATCGGCTCATCGAAATCCAGTTCTGGATATTCCGTTGGGACCGTATCGTCGTTCTGGACTTGTAGACACTAAGATTGACGAATTTGGAGAACGTTGTCTCTGGCACATTTTTTGGTGCGAAGCGGGCCACTCGTGGACTCCGCTTTGACCAGAAACTGTCACTTTTGTCTCTGTTTTCAAATTGGACTTATGGACATGCAATTCTAGCTATTTGATATCTTCTGAACCTGATGGTAATATTTATTTCAGCAATAGGAGGAATACCTGCAGATCCCGCTGATACCAGAGCAGCAGTTGGAGTCAGAACCCCAGACAAGTGTACATTGCCAAACATATAGTACCTGCTTCATTTTGTTATCTTGATTTATTTACATAATGTACCTGCTTAACCTAGGACCGTGTGACATTACTTAACGTCCGAATAATATTCGAGTGTCAACGCCGTACGCGGAGTTGTGTAACGTCACCTAGATATGGATATCGAGACCCTATACATTCTCGTGCTTGCATCATCAAGTACGTCATACCACAGGACACCTGACACTATTCATGAGACAGAATCTTTCTGAGATATTCATGGTGATTCTGTATAGGTTACAAGTTTCATGACATATACTTTATTGCATATGACTCTCTGCATCAGTTAGAGGTCATGATCTTGCGTGTCATGGACATGAGACGTGTGATTACATTGGGTGGGGAGAGACACACAAGCTACATGTTGATTATATTATGACAGTGTCGTAGCCTCTCCGAGCTAGACTCCTACATGATATCACTGCTACCGGCTCCCCGACACAGAGCTTGTAGTGGTCTTAGCCTGAGTTCTAGTGATGCTCTCATCTTGCATATCACTTAGCTGGTTATATAGTTTACCCTATTGATTCATTTATTATTGCACTGCATTTATTATGACTTGAGTTATTCTTGTACCTTGCTATGTCCCCTGAGGACCTGGATCCGGATTATGTCCCCAGGAATAGTAGAGGAGATCTATCCCGAGGTATACGGGACAGGAGCACAAGCAGGAAGGAGCATACATTGGAGCAGTACCAGGAACCGAGGACGAGGTGATCGCCGAAAATTTCTTCTGAGTATATGCTCTATCCATACTCAGTATTTGCTGTTGTTATACTCTTTATTTCTCGTCTATTGAACAATTGTATCAAACTTATTATCGGGTTGTTCCCCGATATATATTTTATTGAGACATTGATGTTGATTTATATTTCATATTGATGTATTCATTTCTGTTGATGAGATTAGTACCATTATCTTACTGTTATTTTACAGCTTAAGTACACCCTGATGGGTCCATTAAATTGGGTTTGCCCATCGGTGTGTGCTGCTGGCCATTGCCGCGTGTCTAGTCCCTTGATATTTTGGAACTGGGGCGTGACAGCTCCTCCCTCTTCCTCTTGTTACAAGCCACCAAGCCCCCATTCGCCGGCTCCGGCTTAACCTCCGTAACCACTTTATCGTCGTCGTCAACTTCTACTACCACCACTCTTCGGTGGCGGTCGACCGGAGTCAAGAACTGCTTCTCCTTCTCCTTCCGCTTCTCCTCCACCTTCTTATTCTTCCTCCTCTTCTTCTTCTTCTTCTTCCTCACCAAAACTCCCTCCAGCCATCTATCGAGAGCTTCGAGATACTTCTAGTAGAGGAGCTTTAAGGAGGATCCGAGGCCCGGATCCGCCCCGATATCACCGGCGACGGAGCCCCAGGCCCTCCGGGCCGTGACGGACTTGAACCCGCCCCGGTGATATGAGAGGAGAGAGGAGAGGACGGGTGAGAAAGAGAGAGAGAGAGTGGACGGGTGAGAGGAGTGAGTAGGTGAGCGAGAGAGAGGAGAAGAGAGATGAGAGAGTGTGAGTGAGAGAGGAGAGAGAAAAGTTCCGAAAAAATATAATATAATATAATATGAAAAATGCCCCTAGGAAGGACGCTTCCTAAGGACATTTTTCATTATATATATATATATATATATATATATATATATATATATATATATATATATATATTTTCGGAAAATTTCTAACGGAAGTTTTTTTTTTTCTTTCTGACGTAAGTGGAACGAAAAAGTGTAAAACGTCCTTAGAAAGGACGTTCTGATGCTTTCATTGAAATTTTTTAAATCAAATGCTTTCATTGAAAATTTTGTAAACTTCTTTGTTCTGAACGAAATTTTTCGTAAAATAAAATACATGTGTGTTGTGTATATATATGTACTAATCTGGTTAATAAATAATTATCCAAACATGAAACCTAACACTAATCTAACCTAATTTAACAAAACATAGTTGCATTGCAAATGTGAGTAGGATCCACAATTGCAAATGTGAGTAAGGATTGAGTAGATCCGAGATTTTGGTTGCCAGCCCATTCAAATATATACAACCCCAAATTTGTATAACAAAAAAACAAATAAGAAAATAAAAAGCGAGGCAGCCATTAACCAAAATAATCTCCACCCACCACGAATCCAGCGGTCCCGTCCCCACCACCGTTGGATTGGATCTACTACTACTGCTGCTGCTACTTCTACTAGCTCCCCAGCCGACACTCTTGAAGCAAAAGAAAAGTAGAGGAGGAAGTGGGAAAGGAAGTGAAGAAGAAGGAGGAGGAAGCAATGGGGGAAGGGCACTTACAGTCCTGGGCCACCTCTCGGCGCGGCAGCAACCCCCGGCTGGAGTCCGACGGTCCCCTCATCGTCGACATCCCCCCGACCCCTCCCTTCAAGAACTCGACCAGCACTAGTAGTACTAGTTCCTTCCTCTCCCTCTTCCTCCCTTTCCAGCAGTTCCGCGTGTCCACCTCCGTGTCCACCGCCCTCATCATCGCCTCCTGGTACCTCTCCAACATCGGCATCCTCCTCCTGAACAAGCACCTCCTCTCCTTCCACGGCTTCCGCTACCCCATCTTCCTGACCGCGCTCCACATGGTCTCCTGCTCCCTCTACTCCTCCCTCTCCGTCCACACCTTCCGCCTCGTCCCCCTCCAGCGCATCTCCACCCGCCGCCAGCTCTACAAACTCCTCTCCCTCTCCCTCATCTTCTCCCTCTCCGTCGTCTCCGGCAACACCTCCCTCCGCTTCCTCCCGGTCTCCTTCAACCAGGCCGTCGGCGCTACCACCCCCTTCTTCACCGCCGCCTTCTCCTTCCTCCTCACCTGCCGCCGCGAGCCCCCCCTCGTCTACCTCACCCTCCTCCCCATCGTCCTCGGCATCGTCCTCGCCACCAACTCCGAGCCCCTCTTCCACCTCCAGGGCTTCCTCTTCTGCCTCGCCTCCACCGCCGCCCGCGCCCTCAAGTCCGTCATCCAGGGGATCCTCCTCTCCAGCGACTCCGAGAAGATGAACTCCATCAACCTCCTCCTCTACATGGCCCCCATCGCCGCCGCCCTCCTCCTCCCCCTCAGCCTCTACATCGAGGGCGACGTCGCCTCCCTCACCCTCCGCAAGGCCAGGGACGACCCGCGCCTCCTGCTCCTCCTCTTCGCCAACGCCACCGTGGCCTACCTCGTCAACCTCACCAACTTCCTCGTCACCAAGCACACCAGCGCGCTCACGCTGCAGGTGCTCGGGAACGCCAAGGCCGCCGTCGCCGCCGTCGTCTCCGTCATGATATTCCGCAACCCGGTCAACGTCATGGGGATGCTCGGCTTCGGGATCACCATCGCCGGGGTCGTCCTCTACAGCGAGGCCAGGAAGAGGACCAGAAACAACAATAACAATCACAGTTCCGGTATTTCTATTCCATTACTGAATTCTTCGAATTCGACTCCATAATATTGTTTTTGAGATTGGCGTTGGTATAATTCATCACCAAGCAAGCAATTGTAATATCGATATTTGTAATTTCTTTCCTTCTCAAATATGTTTCAATTGGTAATTCGAGTCCGATGCAAAGTGTCGGCTGGTGTTTTACATTCTGACTAGTGTTGCTGATGCGCTGTTGTTGTTGGTTTCGTTTATTTTTATTGCAAAAGCCCCTGATTTTTAGGGACGGATCAATCATTGATGTAGAGTTGGTGGGGGTGCCAACTATTACTTCTGAAGCTTTTTCAACTTTCTTTTTTTTCCTACACATCATCTCTCTGCCATTCCACGATGCATTGTCTAAAAGTGGCATGTAATTCATGCAATGTCCTTCTCAGGATTATTATTTAGAGTTTCTTTTGAAATTGTACATCTGCTTTCTTTTATTAAATTTAGTAAAACTTTAACTTAGTATATATGGACTTGCGTATATATGGACTTGCGTTACGTTTACGTATATTTCATAGATTATTAATAGAAAACTAAATGACTAATTAGCGTTTAGATTTGACAGGTCCAATTGAAAAATCTTCTCTAAATGCTGATTAAAAATAAAAATTCATGTTATGAACTTTTCATTTAGACATGTCAGAATTTAAACTCTAAGCTAGTACAAAAGTTAGTATATAAACGCTAATTATTCCAAGATTAAAAGATGAGTGTTGTAGTTATTCTAATTTTTATTAAAACTACTTAAGAAGACTAAAGAAATAGTTGACTTAATTATTCTAAATTTATTATTATATTAATATTATTATATGGTTAAACGGAATATGAGCTATAGTGTTCATATTTTTACATGAGCTATGTATATGTGGACTTAGTATTATTATATGGTTAAACGGGATATGAAAGACCATGTATACTAGTACATTCTATTTCTATTAGCCCACATGTGGATAATTTATGTAGGAATATGAACACTATGACTCATATCATATTTATCTTTATTATATATGTTATTGTATATCTGTCTGTAAAATTATTTAGAAAGACCAAAATACAACTAGCTAGCTGCCTCTATTATTAACTTTAACGGAAAATTTCGTTCAGAGCAATGAAAATACTAAAAATTCCACTCAAAGCATACAATTTTAAAATTTTGCAAAAATAGCATCAAAACGTCCTTTTTACGCTTTTCCGTCTGCTCCATTAGAAGAAGAAAAAAACTCCGTTAAAAAAAAAATGCCCTTTGGAAAAACGCCATTCCAAAGGACGTTTTTCTTTTTTTTTTCGTTCCCCCCCCCCCCCCCCCCCCTCTCTCTCTCCTCTCTCTCTCTCTCTCTCTCTCAGTCACTCCTCTCTCTCGATGTGCCCGTCGTGCGAGCGCACCACGACTTCGACCACCGCTTCGGCCGGATCTGAGTCAGGAAGCAACCCGGAAAGTTCGTTTGCTTCTCTGTTCGGGAAGTCCCAGTTCTATCCTTTTGTTTCTTCTTCTCCTCACCCGGCTACCTCTCCTGCCTCTTGAAAAGTAGTTGGAAGTGGGGTTGATGTGTAAATATCATCTTCTTTTTCAGGACTTGGGTGCTTATTATTACCATTTTCTTAAAGTTCTTTTCTTTTGAAGGAGCAGCTATTATGGCTTTTTTTGAACTTTTGGTATGATGACCAATGTAGGAAAGGATGATTATTATCTATGTTGTTAACATATTTTGTACCTTTTTAACTTGTAAAATCTTAGTTTTAAGTGTTGCTTAGTTAATTTTTCTTCTTCTTACTTTAATGTATTAGAATATACTAATTATGCTGATTATTGCGGATCGGGCATATCGGTGGATCGAACTATGGGGATGTATAATCCTTCCATTTATAAAAAAATTGTAAGAGTTAGAAATAATGGATCCAAAAGACATGCAATATAATGTGCACAAAGTTTCGAACGTTACATCGTCGAACATTTAAAAAAAAATTATTTCAATTTTTATAAAAATTGAAATACTTCGGGGATGGGGAGTGAATGAGTGAGAGAGTGAGTGAGAGAAGAGAGAGAGAGAGAGAGAGAGAGAGAGAGGAGAAGAGAAGAGAGAGAGAGAGAGAGAGAGAGAGAGAGAGAGAGAGAGTGTGTGAGTGAGAGAGAGGAGAGAGAGAGAACGAAAAAAAAAAGAAAAAGAAAAAATATGTTCTTTGGAAGGACATTTTTTCAAATGACGTTTTCTTTTTATTTTATTTTTGATTTTTCTTTTTCTTTTAATGGAGGAATTTTTTTTTTCTAACGGAGCAGACGGAAAAACGTAA
The DNA here is from genome assembly GCA_036927795.1 of Iris macrosiphon. Lineage (NCBI taxonomy): Eukaryota > Viridiplantae > Streptophyta > Magnoliopsida > Asparagales > Iridaceae > Iris > Iris macrosiphon. Next base: position 161,120,576 of record JAYESA010000001.1, read on the forward strand.
AACGTCTTTAAAAAGGACGTTTTGATACTACTTTTGTAAAATTTAAAATTGTATGGTCTAAGTGAAATTTTTAGTATTTTTGTTGTTCTGAACGAAATTTTTCGTAACTTTAATGGCTAATTTTAATGAGTAAATATATGTTAGAATATATTTGAAAAAATGTACGATGAAGTTAAATTTTTATTATTATATAATAGTATAAATATGATTTAATTTATGGTGGATTGGAAACTAGTTCTAGAAAGTTACATAATATCTTTGCTTGCTTAACTATGATTTCGTTGTCGAGGATAAACATATGGATACACATTTATTTTAATTCATAATCCAGAGGAAAAAAAAAATGAACGACCACAAAATTTGGGTGTGACAATTTGGAAGGTCACTTTTTCTTGTACCTTTGTCTTGGATGCTTCTACTTTTAATTTTATTAAAGTGCCCAACCAAATCTCACCGTGTCGATCCCCGTTCAGTGTCGTTAGTGATGGCAGTTCCATGTAAATAAACCTTATGTTCAGCTTCGATAGCCAGTTGCCACAGCGTTAGATAACAGTGTTTTTTTTTTAAGGAAGGAAAACACCTTTCTCCGGATTTGCTCACTTTTGACACACTAACTAACCACAGTGCACGACATGTTGGTAAAAATAAAGATAGCAATGATTACAGTGGGATAGTATTGTACCTTGTATGGATGAAAGTAGTTGTCATCTTGGAAGGGTTTATAGTCTTTTCTCGTTCATGTGAGCAAGCTGCTTGTGTCACAAACTCATAGAGGTACTTTTCACTGTTCTAAGTTCATCATTCTCTAAGTGGAACTGAGTCTTGTAGAGAGTGCAACACTTCTTTCCTCTCGTCAGTACACGTGATCCTTTGGTAAGCCTCCAGCATCCTTTACCAAATCTGCTTGTGTATTCTTCTTCATCAAGCTTGCCGGTGGAGAGAAGATTAAAACGAAGACCGGACACAAATCTAACATCTTTTAGAACCATCTTTGTTCCAAGTTTAGTGGTAACACAAATATTTGCAATGTCAAAAATTTGAGAAGAGTTTGTTACCCATTTTTACCACTCCAAGGTTACCTTCGCGAAACGAAGTAAAATAGTCCTTTCAAAGAGTAGCATGGTAGGAGGCACCAGAATCAATCACCCATTTTGAGTCTTGGCAAGTGAGATTTGCACAGTCTTCTTTACATGCCGAGAAAAGTACGATTTCATTGTCAGTGACAACGACTGCACTTTCATTCTTTTCTTGCTTCTCATTGGTCCTTCCTTCCTTTTGTTCTCGCTTGAGCTTGCGGCATTACCGTTTTATGTGTCCACTCTTCCCGTAGTGATAGCAACTAATGTCCTTCCTAGCCTTTGATTTTTCTCTCGACTTGTCTCGGTTCTGAGGTTGTCGACTTTTTCTCCTCCTCCTTTTCTCGGTGACAAGGACATGAGAATGGGAGGATCCAGATGACTTTCTTCGAATTTCTTCATTCAAGAGGCTGCTTGTAACTTGGTTCATGGATACAATCCCATCAGGTGCGGAGTTGCTAAGAGACACCACCAGAATCTCCCAACTATTCGGTAACGAGCTAAGCAGAAGAAGGATTTGAAGCTCGTCGTCCAACACCATCTTCATAGCTGCAAGCTAATTAACAATACTTTGAATTTCATTCAGATGTTCAGATATGTAATCACCTTCCTTGAACTTGAGATTGACAAGCTTCTGAAACAAGAAAGCTTTGTTGCCAGCGGTCTTCCTCTCATAGAGATCTCCAAGTTTCTTCCACAAGCTGTTCGTCGAAGTTTCATTCGACACATGGTGGAATACAGTGTCATCCACCCATTGTCGAATGGTGCCGATGGTCTTCCGGTAGAGCTTCTTCCATTCTTCCACCGTCATGGAATCCGGCTTGAAAGATTTACCTTCAACCGGTGCATAGAGGTCCTTGCAATATAAAAGGTCTGTCATCTTCGCCTTCCATATCATTCAGTTGCGACCATTCAAGTTGATCATTCAAATGCTGCAAATGGGAGTCTCCATCTCAACACAAGAAGATTAGCAACATGTGCTCTAATACCACTGTTAGAAAAAAGAAGAAGACATTTTTCTTCTTTGTGATGAGATGAGAAAAAAAAAAATGTAAGAGAAGAGAAAATAAGAGAGATAGCACACACAAGATTTATCGAGATTCAGTTCAATTTGAGTCTACGTCCTCCGCCTGCCTCTTCTTCACCGTTTTCACTATAATCAAATGAAAGATTACAAGGACCTTATCTCAAGTTGAAATAACTTAACTTGATGATCACTTTCTCTCACAAACTCACATGAGGTGGATTACAAGTGTGAGGATTACAAGTTGTGTGTGTTCTCTTGCTACTTGTTATTTTGTGTTGTCTTCAACCTTCACAATCTCCCCTCTATTTATAGGGAGGTTATGTCTCTTAAGTACATTAGATTCGTTACATGGAGAAGTCCAAAGAGAAGATTCGTTCCTTCTCTCAAGATTCGTTCATCTATCATCAATGTTGCATGCAAACTGAATGCATGCAGAATATGAATAGATAGGCTGCTTCAGATGGGTATAACTTCTTCAATACACCTCCAAATGATCTAGTTCAAATCATGGATGAAAGAGAAAACTTTTCTAAATAATTTTCGTATTGAAGACCGATCCAAATAACGACTGCAACAACTTCAAAATAACCTCCAAAAACTGAATCTTGTCACAAAAATTGCACCCAGAAAAATGGTTGAGTACTTGGTCGAACCCAACCATGGATGACCAATTTCCATGGATCAAATCCATGTTGTTTCATCATAAAGATGAACCCTGTTCCCATCACTGGCCCAATTGTCATGAGCAGCGGGTGTTGACGTGTAGACACGCAGAAATTAAAATTACAGCTTTGAGGAGACTCGGACACAATTTGATTTGAAACTTGTAAGCAGAAGAATTAAAAGGCAGGCTTGGAGTCGGTCATTGCCGTCCAAGCTTCAGAGTTTCATTATCAAAAAATGTCATCCACAATAATAAAGTTTCATGATATTAAGGAAGTTTTACGAAATTGCATACTTCGCCAAATTTTGTGTCAATGTGTGTGCTTGTCACACAGAAACATTCACATAAATCGACGTTACCTTTGGCGATGTAGCAACCAAGGTGCCATTAGCTTTGACGGTTTAGCATGCAGGTCGTCAAATCTTATGACGACTTGAGTGTACATTAAAGGGACACATTGGTCCTTGGTAATTAAATTCTTTCACTTCTTCACTGGAACTCGAACATCCGACCACACGGATCGCATGTCTCTCCGCTAACCACTTAGACTAGAGGATCATTATATACTCTCTAATTGTATACTATTATTTATTTCAAATCGACAACACAAATAATGGACTCACGTACCTACCTCTCTCCTTGCTTATGCATGCATATACTGTTGGAAATAAGAAATAAATAACACTCAAGTTGTCATTACTAAGGCCGATTTGTATAGGAACCATGTCGCCATTAAGTTTGGCGACACTCACATTGTGTACAAAACACACACAATCACCATAAACTTTGGTGATGCGTATCCCCTCCATACTTTGAAGAAGTTATTACTCATCATCTAATATTACGGAACTATATTATCGCTGGGATAATTTTCTGTTTCATTATTTGAACTTCAATTCACTTTACCATAAGCTCTAAATTTAACCGATCATTATGAATGAGTTATTCGATTACAAACCCAGACCCTATATAATTGTTTTTAAAATGAAAAGAAGAAATACAAAAAACCAAGAAAAAAATAGAGAGAACGAATCTCAACCAAAAATAGTGTTTCAAAAGTCAATCATCTAAAGCACACCAAATGGCAATAAACTTGATCGTAATCGATCTGGGAATCATTTACAGTGTGTATGAACATTGAGAAACTAACCAATAACTAATGAAGGACCACCAAATAATTGTTAGAATAATAGTCGCTTTCTTATTGAAAAATTTTGTGAATGAAAAACAAACAGAAAATTAGATTGATGTTACCGGCCTCTGGAAAAGTCGTGCACGAAGCACTGTCCTAAGAGTTGATTCGGGATCTGTGTGCAGACGTTTCCGAAGCTCCTAGTGGTAAAACCCCCGCACTACCGGTATCTCGTCGCCGCACACGACTCGGAGAGAACGACCAGGACTTAGCTATGCCCAGAGCTCGGAGAGACGACGAAGATTTGACAGAATCGAATGTTGCCAGCAAAGGTTTAGAGATGAAAATTTGGATAGAGTTTACAAAGAAATCAGTCCAATATATAATACTCATAATATGTAACGGTCTGAATTAATTTTCCTATTAATTCAGCCGTTACACAGGAGAAGAAGAGAATGAACCTGGACACAGAGAAAAATAACGGTTCAAAACAATTCGTAACTGACGAAATTAATTTCCAACGTTCAGAAAAAAAAATGAAAAAAAAAAAAAATGAAGAGGAGCAAAAAGAATTTTAGGGTCCCAGCCCGAACCCGAAGAGGAAATCGAATCGGCATTCGGCGCCCGCAGATGTGGACGCGTACCCGCACCCGTTGCGCGCGCTGAACCAAGCCGGGCGGCGGCGGCGGCGCGCGCGTGTGGCCCAAGGGGTTCCCCACACAACAACTTTAAGAGAGCAAAGAAGAGAAACTAATATATGTACACAAAAAAGCTATAGCCCATCCAATGTGGAACTAAAACAAAGAAAACTTGAGCTTTTGCTAAAGCAAAGCCAACAATGATGTCCGAAAACCCCATGCAATTCAACAATAAAAATAAAGACGTTTTGTAGCATCTTTCTATAAAAATTATCTATGCAGATTCGGCAGGAACCAGTCAACATCACAGTTATTACGTTGTGCCTAACACCGTTGGAAGGAGAAGCACACATTGCAGATCTTGAAACAAATTTTTTTTTTTTTTTTTTTTTGCCGACGTAACATAATCCGATTTAGAGACAGTGACTTTTATTACTAAAAGTTTCCAAAATGGATACCTTCGGATCGGATGAATTTGAAAATAGATAAGCCTTTGTTGTGTAGACATTCCGTGAATATCTAAATGGGACGGACTGTCTCTTTGAATATCTTTGTTTTGGAGCAAAAGAATTCGAATAGACTCGGTCAACCGAAATATGTATTATCCATATGGAGGATCTTCCAATTGAGAAGATCCATCGACCTGTCTTTTTTGGATCCACCGTTCCCGCTCACACCATTTATTAATTAAATTGAAAGAATAATACACTCCTATTCTGACTTGAATTCCGACAGATGTGACGGATGCCTTTTACCACAGCCACTTGGAATAGAGGTGATCGATGTTCTTAAAACAAATTTTAGGAGGCACCAAACTGTAAATAACTAAAGAGAAATAATAATTTTTGGAGTCGTGGAGGTCCCTTGCATGTCCTGCTCTTAACCGTTAAAATTAACAACAATGATTTTTGGTTTAACACTTCAATAATAGAAAGATACAATTATGGGACAGCTTAGGTGGGTTACAACTGTGAAGAATCTAAAACCAAATTCAGTGTATCAGCTTATTTAACTGTATCAGAGAAATAAAGAGCCTACTTACAGTAAGGAGGACAAGGTACATTGAAATTCAGATTATTTATACTAAACATAAATAATTATCCTAATGCTACTCCTACTACAGCGTTCAGATATTTTTGACATCTTAACTGCTCGATTTTGGTAACCCAATTTTATAAATTGTTCTTTTGAAGTACAATTCGTCAATTTTGAAGTACACCGGGACTATTTCAAAAGAATATCGGCCAATACAAATATTTAAAACTAATAAAATATGCTTTTAAAGTAATTATCGAAAGGTGCTTTCAAAAGAACAATTTATGAAATTTGGTGCCAAAATCGAGCAGTGTAAAATTGAGGTAGCAAAAACATCCGAACACTATAATTGGAGTGCCATTAGGAAAACGATAAGAGTGTTCGGATGATCGGGATGTTTTTGCTATAATTATCGAAAGCTGCATGCATGTTCCTGGCAGTCCTCGAGGAATTCGTTGATAGTATGATCGGGATCTCCCAGGAACATGCATGTATCATATATTAGGAAGGACAGAACAGCTGCTATTTCTTGGGATGGAGTTAGTTCCACTGTCATGCTCCCAAAAACTGTGGAAGTACATAAAGCTTAACAACATGAAGAGAATGAACCATGGGAATTTTGCCACCTCTACTTGAAAGCCTATCATCGGAAACACAACAACTGAGAAAACGATTACTTGGACTATACAATGTATGGAATTTCAACGGTCACCTGCACGAATCAGTCTGATGACAAGTTCCTATTCGATCAAAAGAACTATAAAAGCAAAGCATTGGAGAATAGGCTTGCAGGATTTGTGTTACAAATAAAAATGAAATTGAACCAACGCTACATGGTTGCCGCTTCCATACACTGTACAAGTACGGGTACATGGTACACTAGACGGTAGGCTTATGTAGTACGCTATTTGGCATTATGGTTTGTTTACATAAGTTCCGGTCGTTTCTCTCTCTCTCTCTCTCTCTCTCTCTATATATATATATATATATATATATATATATATAATCAGAGGGGATCAGTAGTCTCCTGGCTGATGTGACACTATAGTGTATACAACATCTCTAACAGTCACGATTATGCTTCATTTGAAAGCGCACTCACTTTTGACAACAATTTCATATGAATACCTATGGCAGCAGAAGTACTCTGGATTTCATTGAGTGTGCTGGAAGAAAATCGTATCGCTGATACTCATTGAACTCTATTATGAATGTGATGGCACCCCTCTCAAAAGTCAAAAACCCCTACTCAATATTGTCAAATTGAATGGGGGGAAGTGGGGTGCTAATCGATCCATTTGACAATCTCACATCCTAGTGCAACATACGTTGTTTAACTGCTTTCTAGACTAATCCTTTTCTATCATCCCCATCCAAGAATTCTCCCATATCACAATAAGGTCTGTATAAAGCATGAGAAACCCTGACAGAAGAAATAAATTAAATGACAAAGCTTTTTACGGCAATGTCTCGTTTGCTCACGACGATTGTGGATAGGAATCTAGCACCAGCTTAGAGGTTCGACTGCATTTTGATAGCCAATTGGAGGGGAGGTAACCTACACAAAAGGTCATGCAGTTTAAGCTCACCTAGCCCAAATGGGTTCAGAAGAAGACGTAAGAGGAAACAATTTGCCATGCGGATTTGCATTCATTTCGATGGCACAAGTCAAAGGGTGCAAAGAATGGCATGTCCAATTCCATATCAGTCAATATGTTCAACAAAAAATTGTCAAACCCAAAAAAAAATTATTGATTTAGTAAGCAACACAAAGTAGAGGGGGAAAAAAAAAATGAACTTTAGACAATGATTGATTGTTAGTAAGATATGTGACGAGTTTTTGGACTGTACTATTGATGGAGTTTTTGGACTTACTACCTTTGTATCATTTTTTAACTATTAAAGTCTCCTCCATTCTACCCATGTATACGACCAGTGCAAAAGGAGGCAGGAAGAATAATGGTTTTACATAGTGAGGAATCATTTACCACTTAAAAAGGAAGGGGAACAAGGTGTTATACCTCTCCATAAAAAATCTGAACAAAATCAACTTGAGTTGACAAAACTAAGAATTCCAAACAGGGTTCCTGTATATATAAAGGTTGACATTTACAATATCTACATAATTACATGGCTCTTCAACCAGGGTCACAGCAGACAACTAAATGGTTAATTGTCACACAATAACTAGTACTTTGATTTTTTCCATGACAACCAAAGACACGGGATGACTTGGATTCTGGTCTGTAAATAATTTCAAAGTATTAAGGCAACACTTGCAGCTTAAATAAAATGATGGGTGGATGGCATCTACTGGCTCACTTTGAGCTGGAGACAGATATCCTCCCTCCACAAAACCACAACCTCACAATTTCCTTCGAGTAGAATATCTTCTGTTTCCAGTAACATGCATTTAATTTGAACCAAATTCCCTATTCCACTGCTCGAGCTCTTCCCACTTACTCCGCTGCAAGCTTGGTCTAATAACGAGCATTGCTTTCTTAAAGTCTTCATAATTTAATCGCCGTAGCTGAAAATATAGGCCATAATAAAATTTTACTTTTAGTAACAGATACCTTGTACTATCGATTCTAATTGTAATATTTATCCCCATGCATCCATGATGCTAAACAAGGGAAATATAACCGTTCGGTATTTGCAAGTAAACACCGAGTCATACCTGATTTGGCTTTACTGTGAGAACGTGTTGTGGCCCTAGTTCTCTGATGGGCATCATTGCAGCTTCCTCGCACAAGGCTTGCAAATCACTTCCGGAATACCCTATATCAACAACCAACATTAAGAAGATGAATAAATGAAACTGAATTATATTCCAAAATAACTTCAGTAATAAGTATCATCACCTTCAGTCTCCCTAACAAGTTTTTCTAGATCACGGCCTGTAGAAGTAGAATAGTTGTCAGTTCGGAGATGATCTCCCTGATAAAAAAAAGAAAAAAGAGGATTGAAAGAATATAATTGCATCCTATTGGTCTATATCAAGGTTAATTCGCATGCTGCGAGAGTAATCCACTTTGCAGCACAGACCAAGGCAGGTTGGGCATTGGTGTGGATGTAATTCAAGTACATCCTTAGCCTAATCCAAGTGTGCAACAAAAATAAATCATTTCAATCATCCCTTCAGCCATCATTGCAGCTTCCTCTTAGATAAGTAGTTAGTAGATTTTCTATAGCATTATGCAACAAATCAATGTCAAATGGAAAGATCCAACTTTAGAACATCTTGTCTTACCTGCACTAGACAACATGTATATCACGAGACAGACAAGTAGAGTATGCGTTGACGTAACAAATGAAATATCCATACATGAAATGTGACCATTCATTTGAGAAGGCAAAGATGAGTTCCACCCAAGAAAGTGTGGTGATAATATACTCCACCTCAATCCATCAATCATCTTTCCACACAGATTCTTGCAATACATGAATTTTTACAAACATTTTAAAAGATTTGACATGAGGTTGATAAAGAAACATCAAATCAAGTTCTTCACCTCATGCACTTGAAACTGTGTGCCATCACTCATGAACTTGTCAGTTTAGAGATGACATCAGCTTATGAGTTTCAGCTCAGAAACAGAAATTGAATCAAATTGTACAGATCTCTGAATCACATTTGGTCTAGGAAAATCGAATTAATATATGGACAGCATTAATGAATCTTATTCAACACAAATGACATGCATGCTTACCAGGCAATGAATACGCTTGGCCTTTAAGTTGACTTTGGAGAAGAAGTCTCCTCACACTCTCATCTGGTAGAGGTATATATATTCTCTTTACCTGGTGAGAAATAGTATATACTCTGAATATAGTCAAATCTTGGCTGATAACGTTAGCACTTGTGTAATTGACATGAAAATTTAGTACTGTAATAGCATAGAAATCTTGAAACAACATTAGTTAATACTTACTACCTATTGGGTCATCTTTGTGATATTGTAAGAACTATGGCAATAATGCTGATTCAAAAATACTGTTTGACGTATTTTGGTTGGTGTATATGAAGATGTGATAGCGAATAACATAAAACTAAAATAGACAAAGTTGTAGCATGATGGTAAGAGAATTTGTTTTGACATTTTCCTTATACTAAGCCATCACCATCTAACAACAGTAAGAACAACAATGACGACATTAAACTCCACATTCTGTTTAATCAGCTTTTATTGCAATGTTTAATGGACATATTTCTTTTTATGAAAGATAGATATTTAGCAAGCATCATAAACCTAACTTCGCCAATTTGAACCAAAAATCACGTTGGTTAAAGTAGCGTTAAGATCGTAGAAGACAATAATTCTATCCAGCAAAGTCTACCGAGACATTTATTTAAAATCACAAAAGGAAATAATGATGTCTGTACCCGCTCCTCCACCATTATCTAGAAGTCAACAATAGTGGGGGAAATCAGAGTCAAGTTAGGCGCATAGAGATTTCCTAACTCCAAAAATGGGTTAACGAAGACGTTTGCTACTTGTTTGCTTACGGAAACGAGACCTCTGCCCTCTAGGGTCTTGAAGCGGCACCTTATGCGGGTAGGCGCGCTTTTATTGAAAATTTGTAGAAGAGCCTCCGTTTCTTCAGCATTAATAGATCTTCTATTTCTAACCCCAAAACCAGCCTTATCTTCGTGCTATATCTTTTTCTACTCATCTTCTTCCTACTCCCTTCTTATTTTTCTGACATCGTTTTTGCCCTGTGCTTATCCATATGCTACTTCTTCCTCTTTGTTACCGCCATTCTTATTGTCCTGCTTCTTTCTCCCTTCTTCTGCTTCTTCTATTATACTTTCCCCCTTTATCAGTTTATCCCATCTAGTGCTTCTCTTCCTCTCATCTTCTCTACATCAGGTGCCTAAATAGGTAAGGGATATAATGCCAGTCTAGTAGTAAAGGGATATACTCAAGCTGAGAAATGACTACAAAGAGACCTCACCTACACTAAACCCAACTATATTAGTGTTCATATTTCTATTGGTGCAAATAGAATTGGCCTTTTTACAATTGGATATTAAGAATGTGTTTCATTAGACTTGCTTTAGGAGTTATATATAGAGCAACGTCCTGGACATGTTGCTCTAGGGGAGTGTGTGAAGAAAGCACCTCTCCTAAACAAGCTTATCTATGGATTTAAGTGATCCCAATAGTTTGGATTGAAAGTTTAGTAAGGTTGTCATAAACCATTGCTTTAACGCCACTGCTCGAGTCACGGAAACGTCTCCATATATATGAGGGTAAGGTTGCGTACATCTTGACCCTCCCTAGACACTTCGTAAGGGAGAGCCTCGTGGCACTAGGAAGCACTGTTTTATTATTTTGTTTTTGTCAAGTTCACTGCAGATGATAGTATCTACTAAGTAGTTTATGTTGATGATATAGTTATCATGGCTAGCAATCCAGGATAAGGTTTACGAGGTGAAGAAGCATCTGCAGATCAGTTTTCACACTAAGGACTTTGGTGAGCTTACATACATTTTAGGAATAAAAAGTGGGTGCTAGGTCAAACAGTCAAAGCAAGGGGGGACAAATTTGTCTCAAGAGAAGTATGTACATGATTCACTAGAAGCAGGATTCTTAGGGGCTAAAGGTGTTCCCTACAAACCAAATGGACACCTACAGGTTGGGCTTTCACTGATGCAGACTCGGCTGGATCAAAATCAGATAGAAGTTATACGACAGGATACTGCACATTCATTTAGTGGAAATCTCGTGGCATAGAAGAGCAAGAAGCAAAGTGTTGTCACCACTTAAAATGGAGAAGTATTACTCAAGACTTGGTTTGGTTCCTTAACTTGTTGCTAGTATATTACTATAAGCAGCCAATGAAATGTATTGTGACAATATAGTTTCCAGTCATATAGCCAACAATCCAATGTTTTGTTAGAACACCTAGAAGCAGACAGCCATTATGTCAGGGAGAAAAAAGATTTTGAAGTTTAAGATCATCTCTACTGCCTAGTTTGTACTAAGTCCCAATGCTCTCACTAAAGCGGCACCTCAGTATACACTTCAATTGATCATTTCAAGCTGGGCAAGCTTTTCATTTATGCACCAGCTTGAGGAGAGGTCTTAAAGTGCATATCTTAACCATCTGATAATTTGTTATGAGTCTTATGACCAACTAGTCTTTGTTATATCCTAACCTATTTTGCACTGCCATGGACATAAATATGACATGTTATATCCTAACATGGGTTGCACGTCCATGGACATGAATATGACACGATACAGACACATCAAAATGGATATTACACTGATTTTGGCATGTCTGTGCCATCTCCAACATGATCCGACACAGATATGAACAGGTTTTGGGAGTGCCCATGTAGATCCTAACTAATCATTAGTTATAACTAAATGATTATTAGTTTGTTATGCTAGTTGTTTATGATTAGCTATGTGCAACTGTATCGGAACTATTATGATATTCTGGAGGATTCTGAATAATCTCTTCTTCTGCGAAATTTCATCACTTCCTCTATTATGCTAGTGTTTCAACAACAAATGCGAAATACTTAAGACGGGTATAAGATAATAGGCATAGGGTATTGGAGAAGTGATGTTGATGATTTGGTTGTACTCACAAAAGCCTACAGATCTTTATGAAGTTCTGATCTGAGACAAAAAAAATTGAAATATCAACTTGGACATTAAACTAGTAGATAACTGTGTTAAAAGAAATAAAGAAAATTGAAAATTTTCAACATCTCGTTCTATAATGTGCAGAAAAATGTACAACTTGTTGGTAAGGAATAAATAGTGTTAAGTGACAGGATTTGGAAACAGAAAGTAGAACTTTTTTATTCTAACACAGGAGCGTTGGAGATAAGGATATCACACAATATAACTAGGAATAATGTTAGGATCAACAGGTAGAATATAGACCGAGATTCTTCTTTTTGGATCACTCCTTTTATTAAACACACTTTTATTTTTATTTTTTTCTCAAGTAAGCCATAATGGAATACAACACTTGGTAAAATGATAAGCTTAGCACTTTGCATTCTGAAGATGTGGGTTCAAGTTGCCGGAACAGTCTCCCAACAAAATCAGGGTAAGGTTGAATACATCTTGATCCTTCTCATTAATGGAAAAACATGGTAATAAAAAGTTTCAAACTTATTGAGCAGTTACTTAAATATAACACCAGATAAACAATTTATAGACCTGAAGTAGTTGCCAGGGGTTCTTCAGATATATCACTACATGAAGACAGAAACTTAAGAGATTAAAAGTAGTGTCTTGTGAACAACAGACTTACCAATCTCCTAAGAACAGCATCATCCAATTCTTGAGGCTTATTAGTTGCTCCTGTATCACCACCCAATAGAGATGTTACAATAAGTTAGTTTGGCAAACGAGAACGCTTTATAATTAATGGTAGCCAAACTAATAGGGGCTTGATGTCAAATGCATTTAATGATGGGTATTCATCTAATCACTTGAAATATAGAGCCACTTCATGAATTATAGTACTGTATGTTATCAATCTCTTTACGATGCGAGCATATCAGATCCCTCTCCAAGTGGGATTTATTTGGGAAGCTTTTTCAGAGATTTATAGCATTGATTTAAACACAACATTATTTCGTATACTATAGTTAAGGGCTTACTCCAAATTCGTAAAGCAGATCTCACTTCCGGGCTTTGAAGACCCAGGTTTTCAGTGTTAACTCCAATATGAAAGATCTTGTATCACTGCAAATACTGCTTTACACCTTTTTTTCAGGATCAGATTTCAAATGACTGGACTTTTTGCATATATAGCAATATTACAACAGTGATTAAACAAAAAGAATTTTATCAATAAGCCATAACAAGTAACACATGGTACTTAAAATCTCTAGCTTCAAGAAACATATCTCAAACTTATCTTAATTGGTCACAACCTATGATGTATCTTCATTGTCATTCCCAAGATGAAATATGTTCCTCCAAGAAAATACAAGTCATTGTAATGGTCTTCAAGGACATATAAGTCAAGACTCATAATTTCAAGCAATTAAAAGGATAAAGAAGTTGAGGAGATCACAATCACATCCATGAGTGACGTTGTTCCAGTTAGTGTGTGTTAGCACGAGTATCATCTGTGGCCTTATTCACTGTAGTAGGAAGATATTCTCAAAGTTGAAAGTTCGGAATGCAGCTGTGTCAATCAATAAAATATAAATTCCAAAACCGACACTATTATATCTGATAAGCCAGATAGATTAATGGCATCATGTACGGGGGTCTCATAAGCTACATGCCATGAGACTAGGTGACAGACTTTGATCCATCAATGCTTGGTTCAAGGTTAGTTACAGCATGGAAGAACATGGAAACTCTAGAGTGAGAGATTTATTGGTTGGACAAATTTATCCACTTAATGCCCAAGAACAACTTTTATCAGCAATAAAGAGTATAACTAGATGGAAAATAAAAAATGATACAGATTATACTGGTTGACATATCACTAGAAAACCTACTGTATATCTCATAGCACAAGTTATGAACTTCCACTGAATGTAATGGTTGAAACTCTTACAATTGTCACTAGAGCAAAAACTTCTCATAATAAATAAGTACTAGAAGTTGGGGCCACTAGAGCATGCATGATTATGAGGAGACTCGAGTAAAAGAAGTGTGACAATAGAAGCAAACAAGCAGCTCACCTATAACAATAACTAGATCATTTTGGTTAGAGGTCACCCCATCAAACTGGACTAAGAACTCTGACTTCAACCTTCTGCTCGCATCATTCTCATTAGATACCCTTGTCGACAATAAGCTATCGATCTGTAGGAAGTCAGAGCATATGTTTCTTGATGACATTTAAGAACATAAATAGCAGGTAAATCAAAAAGATTGAATATACATCACTATCTGAAAGTATACCTGCGACAAGTTCTTATGATATAAAATTCAAAGCATTGAAGTGTGTGTGTGTACACCAATCATCTCATATACATTATAGCTCTATAATCTGCCTCAGCATTTGATCATGTACCACAGTTTGTTTTTTGCTTTTACATATAAAAGTATTGCCACCAACATAAGTGCAATAACCATAAGTGAATCTCCTAGCAGTTTTCAATTCGGCATAACTAGTGTTAAGTGTTATATTAGTAATGGGCTTTAGTCCCACATCGGGTAGAATAATAGAGAGAGAGAGATTAGCCTCTCATATATATATATGTAGTCTTCTCATCAATAAAAATTATTCCATTATTCCAATTCTACATGGTATCAGAGCCATAACCCATCCACCCCTCTCTCCACAAAAAAAAAAGAAACCTAACCCTAGATCAGCCCCCCTCCTCTCTCGCACCCCCCCACCCACTTGCAGCGGCCCCGCCTCCCGCTGCCCCCGGCCGTGCCTCCCGCTGCTCCCCTGCCTCCCGCTGCCCTATGCCCTGCCTCCCTGCACCCCACCCCCCCTCGCCTCGCCTCCGGCCCCGCCTCCCTGCCCCTCCTCTCTGGCCGACTACCCTCGGCCCCACTCCAGCAGACCCCCCCCCCCTCCCCCTTGCTACAGCAGTCGCCCCCCCCCCCCCTCCGCCCCCCTGCCTCTACAGCACCCCCCTTCCCCTGTCAGCCCCCCTTCACAAAACCCTAACCCTAGCCACCATGTCCATTAACCCAAACCCTATCCCAGCCGCCTACCACAAACCCTAGCCGTCTTTTCCCATCTTAAAAAAAAATCATGTTGGGATTCTTAGAGGTTAAACATTTATTTGTTTGCTGGAATATCTACTTCTCAACATCGGTTTACGGAACAAAGATCAGACAAGTGGTTTGTCTTGCGTGAATCTTTGTTTCTTTCCTTCATTGATCTTCACATCAGAATCTAACAGAGAGTAACCTGAATTGTCTCTCTGTCCTGACGTGTGTGATTTACATTCACTCTTTGCTTCTTATGCGCGTGTCAGTGCTGGCCACGTTTCTAGCGCATTGACAGAGTTGATGTGATTATCAAGTTGGAAAGATAATACCGACAGTCGAATCCGGAATACTGAAGGATGACAGGCACTGACGCAAATAGCAGTGCTACAGACACTAGTGTCGGGAAGGCAATGGCGGAACCAACGGGCACTGGCATGACGATTTACTCGATTCGACTTGTCGATCGAAGGTTGGATGGACCAAAGGGCTACTCGACATGGCGAAAAAAGGTCGAGAAGAAATTTCGGGGAATGCGGTTATCCTTTGGGCGTCTCATTTCGCTCGCCTTGCTTTGGCAAAATATTTCTTTCTTTTTTCATTAGTGAGGATGATTATGCCTGCTTTAAATTCGACCGAGTGCCCCCCGGTACCATAAGCATAACTGAGACAGCAGTCCCCCACTCTACAACTATATTTTTGAGACAATTTAGTACATTATCATCATCGTCTTTTTTCTTCCCACAAGGCATTCTTCCACTGGCCATTTGAAAGATAAATCTCTACCTTTTGAATAAGGTGCCTAGCCTTAGCGGATTCTTCCTAAGAGGGAAAGTGCTAAGAGTGCTAATGCCGCATCCACAGGATAAGCATGAATTTACCTTTCAATACCTTTCAAAGAGCGTTCGCAGCATCTTAAGTATGCTACAAAGAATCATGAAAGGGATATGCGCAATCAAGACATTCAATAGCAAGCGCCATCAACAGACATGGAAAAAGAGCAAGCCAAGACTTTCACAAGAAAGCTGGACTTGGTGGGTAAAACCTCCCTTGGGTACGAAGGTAAGCCATAAACAAGGGTGGTCTAGGATCAGGTATTCACTCATCCCTTGTCGCTACTAGAAGCTCGAGGCCTACTATCCACGAAGGCTGATCTCTTAACTGACTTTTGAAAGGCATACCTTGACTATTCGAAGACAATGGATTGGTTCTCTTACAGTTCAATTCCTGGTTCCATTATCTCTCGGCACGGTCACCGCGGAGTGGGCTCCCTTCGGTCGCCTCCGAGCGCCTCCTCACTGCGCTCGCCTCACTTCGCAGCTCACTCCTCTCACCTCAAGTTCCAACTTAAGAGTTAGACTAGGCGATATATTCTTTCTTGCGCAAAGCCTCTCTCCTGATCTTGATAGCACGGTAAAGAGAATGCGATGAGGCCATGCAAGGAAGGCTCTTTAATTGTCATTACCGCCTATTTGCTTTGCACTTGCTACCTTGTGGCCATACCTAGAAAATGGCCTTTGTCCAGTTATTTCTTCTTATTCCATTAATAAGATCAAAGTCAAATCACTTTCACAAAGCGAAGGGACCTGGGGATAACTGGTGTATCTTCAACGGAGATGACTCGAGTATGACCCTCCTCTGGTGAACTGGCCGGTTCGAAAGATAAATAGGGTTTTGGCCTAAGGGAGTCACGGTATTGGGAGTGATGGTTTGGGTAGGAGGTGTTGTGGGTGGAAGGACTAGGCTAACTGTGGGATAATTGGTTTGGTCAGGAAAGGCTTGGGAAGCTTGGGTGGAGATAGGTTGAATAGGTTGGCTGAGAGTTGGTTGTGGAGTAACGGGTTGAGGCATGGGTAAGTTGAGAGATTGGTCGCAGGATGGATTGTATAGGAGGGTTGGTGGGGTAAATGGGGATCGTTGATTGGATGGATGGCACCGGAATTGATGGGGATGGTGGTCAACGAATTTGGTCATATGCTTTTGCCCGATCCAACTTAATAATCATACCCCCTTTGCGACCCTTCTTCTTGTTTGAGGTGTGAATTAATTCCTGAACAATGATGATATTATCCATTGTGCTTCGCCCAGGCAAGAAATTACTTTGGTGGGAGATACAATCCGGTTCAGGATAGGTCTGATCCTATTGACTATCACCTTTGTAACAATCTTATAAATAAATAACATTGCTTAAGGAGATAGGACGAAAGACGAAAATTCACTTTGGATTATCTGGTATATGAGTTATAATGGTTTCATTAATTGAAGGAGGTATCTCATGAAAACACCCTGTACAAATTACAAAATGGGTCACAGCGGGAACAATGATATGCCAAAACTTTTGAAAGAACAGATGATGCACTCCATCAGGACCTGGGACTTTTAGTGGCTGCATTTGAAAGATTGTTGTGTGAATCTCATGTTCGGACACCGGCAAGGAAAGGTTTTCAATCTCGTCTGAGGTCAATGTGGGAAAACCAGGGGTTGGATAACTCCACACAGCAGGACTATCATCATGATATAAATTCTTTAAATGGCTCAAGGCATGATCTCTCAGCATTTGATCTTCATAACACCATTGTCCGTCTAGTAGTTTCAATCCAGACACCCTATTCCTACGTCTATGAATTACCCCCCCCCCCCCCCCACCCCACAACCCCTTTACCAAAAATTTCTAACCTCTTAACCTCACAGCAAAATCTTTTTCATATTTGGTAGTCAAAAAAGGACATTATCCGCATTCACAAATGTCCACATTTGTTGAATGAAAGAGAGTGAATTTGGCCTACTTAACTAATTGTAGTCCTCATTGCCCTTATATTGGAGTCATTGTGTCTATGCCGATCTTAGTCGCTCTAACATTTTTTTGCACCCCAACCTTTTTTGACTAGCCTGAGTATAAAAAAGATTTTAATGATAAGTGTAAGAGGTTAGGGTTTTATGGGAGGGAGTTTTTTCTTTGAAGGGGGAGGGGGGAGGGGGGGAGCTTACGCCAGACCAGTCAACCACTTGACTACTCTCACGAATAGCTGAACAAAGTAGTCTTAGTCAAGTTCAACACTCTTCTTATGCTTCTAGTTGTCACTTCAAACCGGTGCATAGACTAGTAGCCAAGCCGGGCCCTTTAACAACCCTTTGGACTACCTACCTGGCCGACTTCAATGTCAAGAAAGTGGCCATGATTCAACATTGATTAGGAATCTGACCAGACAGTATTACCATGGTCATGCCTACTACTAACTTGGCCAATGGGGTATAAAAAAAATGACTATTTTATGCATAATTGTTGCACTAAACAAAAAATGAAATTGACATAGTTTTTATGTGTCTGAACACTTGGCATTCAAAGAACACGAGGTAATTAAACCTTACTTTGATTCAATCAAATCAGTAACAGAACAATGTACAAAACGGCCTGACAATATGCAAACAATAGAAGGGAAATTATTAAACTCAATATCAAAGACGGTAATAAAATTACCACAATCTGTCAACAGTTAACTTCAAAATATTATAAACCAAAATGGTCATAGTATGTTACTAAAGATACATTTTTTATTCATGAATTCCCTAAACAAGCAAGATATAAAACAAAGTAATTGTATTGACAAAAAAGTATATTCATATGAACTCATGCCAGAGACACTCTGAAGTACAATGACAGTGTGATGATGATAAGCTAGAGTGGCTTACCTCATCCATGAAAATTACAGATGGTTGTCTAGAAACGGCAACCATGAACAGAGTTCGGACAAGCTTTTCAGCCTCTCCCACCTGTATCAACAAATGTAAGTGTGAGACGTGTCATAATCAAAAGCAAAAGAAATGAAAGAGTGAGAGAGAATGTCAAAAGGACAGACCCATTTTGATGTCAAAGAAGAGGCGGAAACATTAAAAAATGTAGCATCTGATTCTGACGCAACGGCTTTGGCGAGCATTGTTTTACCATTACCAGGTGGACCAAAGAGGAGCAATCCTAAATAGATATACCAACTACAAAGATTAGATCACTTCCCATCACAAACTCCATAAATCGGAAATGGGAATTGTGAATGTTTCAGAAACAATGCCAAAAAGCTGGACAATCAGATGGTTCTTCAAATAATTACCTCTAGCTGGCTTCCGAAGGCCAGTAAATAAGTCTCTTCTTTTGGTTGGCAGAATAACCATTTCTAGAAGAGTTTGTTTTGCCTTATCAAGACCAGCTGCACACGAAAAAAAAAACATAAAATCAGGAAAACTCTGAGCAAGATTTGCAACCAAATTGCAAATGAGCTCACAGAATCTTACCGACATCATCCCACCTAACAGCAGGGCTTCTGTCTACTATGGCAGTATTTATCATCTCAACTAATCTGGTATCATAGCTTCCAGAAACTTCTTTGTTAGGTTTGGAGGCTGCAGTATTCTCTCTCTGATAATCAGTAACCAAACTGCCTCTCTTCGAACTTGGCAAGTTATGCAGAGTAGATTTCTTTGCATTTGGTGTCACAGATGAGACTGTTCCTCTTGCAGTATTACTTGGGCTGGCCTACACAATTGAATTGATGCATGTGTGAAGAGAAAGAAAACAATTGAATAAGTTGTAAATCAAGTAATAACAGTTAAGAAAATGAGTAACTTAAATGTTCCCATTGTGAGAAGGATGTACACATGGGATAGTAACAATAATATAAATACCCAATTGTTAGTGAAAGCTATCATGAAGAAAAGAACCAAATGGAACAAAGGGCATATTATGCCAATTTTACTAGCCCAACGAATATCAACACTTCAGTAATACAGAAGACAAAACAATGAAGTATGAGCAATGAAGAAAAGCTCAAATCAGGAGATAAACAAAGCTTTGCTTAAAATATTTCTCTATTCTGTAAGTGGGAGGGTATGACGATCAGACTAAAGGCTAAGAGAATATCGGAGAGTCAACAGAACTGATTAAACAAATCCATATATTAAGGATGGGTTTCTAGCACATCCAAAAGGACAAAAGAATGTTGCACTCTTAAAAGAAGACCCTGAAATTTCTATTATACATTCAGAGAGAGAGGCCACAATCCCGATTCTTTAACAAATATTTGGATGTCTTAATCAATTACATCTGAAATTAAGTTCCAGAGATTCGTTATGCAAGCTTTACTGTATGCTCATTCAGGAGTAATTTAAAATGTTTTATTTTGGAGGAACTTATCACCATACTTAGTTTGAACTCATATGTGACATTAAGGATCATCATCATTAACAAACCTTCTTCCATCATAATGGGATTGGCTATGGAGCATAATAAAGATCTGTAAAAGATTTGACAAAGGTTTTTAAGATCGATTGTCGACCTGATGTCAATCCACTACTTTGGAGCCAAAATTTTGGCCAAGGTAGCTATGAGCACGAGAGAAGTGAAGATACAACAACAACAAAGCATTTATTCCAAATTTTGTTCTTTCAATCTTCTTCTTCCATTCGTCTTTGTGCATCAGTTGGGTGTCCTCACTCCTCAAATCAAAGCAAGTTTGAAACATTTCTCCATTTCCATGTTGTAGATGTCCCTATTGGTTTTTAATCTATTTTTGTTAGTCGGTTCATCGATCAGAAATGAGTGTATCCATAGGAAGTTAGAGGTGGCGCTAATTGAGGACAAGATGAGGAATATTCGACTTAGGTGGTTTGGACATATGCAAGACGGACTCATGGACGTCCCCTTAAGGAGGAGAAATACAATAGTAGTTAATGGAGCCACTCGGACTAGAGGTAGGCCTAGACTAACATGGTTTGAAGTATTAAAGAAGGTTATGGATCTTGTTAGCGTTACAGAGGACGTGGCCCTTTAACAGAGCCGAATGGAAGAAGAGGATTCAAACAACCAACCCATAAATTTGGATAAAGGCTTTGTTGTTGCTGGTGCTGGTGCTGGTTCATGGATCATCTTTGCAATATATATTTCTGATACCTCTTTCACTATGCAGGGCACTTTCATCAGGGAAGTTAGCAGACCTGGTGAGAAGCATGGGTGGCTCTACTGAAAGGACTGTTGGCATCTTCATATTCTATTTTTTGTTTCAGATGATTCATCAGCATCAGAGTTATGACATCACAAGCCTGTTCACATTTTTGCTCGTGTGATATGTTAGAAATTTCACTGTTTTATTTTTAATAATAATTTCAGAATACAAAAAATAAATAAATTAAACAGATGTTACCGGCCTCTGGGGAAGTCGTGCACGAAGCACTGCCCTAAGAGTTTATTCGGGATCTGTGTGCAGACGTACCCGAAGCTCCTAGTGGTAAAACCCCCGCACTACCGGTATCTCGTTGCCGCACACGACTTGGAGAGAACGACCAGGACTTAGCTCTGCCCAGAGCTTGGAGAAGATGAAGATCGAATGGAACAGAATTTGACAGAGGTTTCGTAGAGATTATTTTCTGATCTGTTGATCTACAAAGAACAAGGACGAATATATAGAACATTGTGTAACGGTCTGAATTAAATTAGGATTTAATTCAGCCGTTACGAATGAACCTGGACACCTAAACAATAACGGTTCAAAAACCGTAACGTTCAGAATAAATTCCAACGTACAGAAAAAATAAATGAAGAATAAACAGAGGAGCAAAAAGTATTTTAGGGTCCCAGCCCGAACCCGAAGAGGAAATCGGATCGGCATTCGGCGCCCGCAGATGTGGGCGCGTACCCGCACCCGTTACGCGCGCCGAACCGAACCGAACCGAGCCGAGCCGGGCCGGGCGGCGGCGGCGGCGCGCGCGTGTGGCCCAAGGGGTTCCCCACACAACAACTTAATAGAGCAAATGAGAGAAAGTAATATATGTACATAGGAAGGATTTGGTGCATCCGATGTGGGACTAAAGAAAGGAAAGGAACTTGAGCTTTTGCAAGAAAAGCAAAACAAAGCAAAAACAAAAAACCAACAATCCCCCCCCAAAAGGTCAAGTTCCGAAACAGAGATAAAAGTGAAGTGAAATAGAGAGAGAGAGAGAGAGAGCATCTGGGCAGTAAAATACTATGCATAGATGAGATGGACTACAGCCTTGAATCTCACGTAGTGACTATTGCCTTAATCTGAAGAAGTGCTTGATGGACTATGCCTTGAATCAGACTTCTTGAACCAGATTTAGAAAAATAGCACACATAGTACGCTAGAGGTCCTTGATCTATCGGGTGGCGCTTTTAAATGGCCATGCGCACTTTCTACATTCATGAGAGTTGTCTGGGATCGCCCTGTCCCATAGTCGCGGCCTTCACGACCTCTCATATAGGTAAGTCCTTAATGGTTGGTGATATGAATCAACCTAGCATTACAGCTTGGACCTATTAAGAGTTTTAAACTCATCCTAACCATATCACACAGGAACACTGTCACCATAGGGATGGGGAGTTATTGTACACATGTACAGCCGCTTGGGCTTTATTTTAATGAGATTTTAATCTCGAGTCAGTGTTCCATAAAGTCACCTAAGTTCAGCTTGTTTCTACCCATTGAACCGGCTTCTTGGGATCTCCAGTCAGACTCGGTTGGGTTGCCACTGCTGGTGACTAATTTATGGGCTTAACCCCATCCCCCTCGATGATTCTAGGATCAAAGTCCTAGACAGACCCTTCGTCAAGTGATCTGCAAGGTTCTTTTCTGACTTTATATAGTCAAGAACCACATATTTGCCTAGTAGGCTTTTCATTGACTTGAAGCGCAGCTGCAGGTGCCTGTTCATCTTAGCATTCACAAAAACATGCTTTAGTAGTTCAATAACAGATTTATTATCACAATTTATAAAAATTGCAGGAACAGGACTAAGAGAAACAGGTATATGCATAATAAGATTTTTAAGCCATTCAGCTTCTGTGCAAGTTGTATCTATAGCTATCATTTCAGAGTCTATTATACTCCTAGCTATGATAGTTTTCTTACAAGAGCTCCAGGAGATCGCAGCTCCTCCTAGAGTAAATACATATCCAGTAGAAGATTTTATATCATGTGAGTCGGTTACCCAGTTTGTATCTGAATAACCTTCTATGATATCAGGGTGCCTAGTAAAATGAAGTTTGTAGTCTAGGGTGCCCTTGAGATATCTAAATACCCTATCCAAGGCAGTCCAATGTGACTGATATGGGTTACTGGTATATCTGCTTAGTCTCCCAATAGCAAATGCAATATCAGGTCTTGGGAATAAGATCTAAGGTCATCATTCTTTTAATAGAATCTAGGTTCACATGACCTAGTCTGCCATGCCAAACATTTGAAGATTCTATATTAGAGACAATGAGAGAACAAACAGAAAATTTTATTTGTTGTACTTAAAATGAAAAAACCGTCTTTTACAAAGCCTTTTTCAATAAAAGAGTCATGCTTAGAAAAAACTACTTTGTTAGCCTCCATTACAATTTTGTATCCTGAGGCTACAAGAAGGGATCCACTAAATAGGTTTCTCCTGACAGACGGCACATGAAGAGCATCATGAATAGTTAAGATTTTTCCTGATGTCATCTTTAACTCAACTTTTCCTCTTCCAATTATTTGTGCCGTTGAGCCATCTCCTAGGGTCACACCTCCTCCACTTGATTCCTGAAGGAACTCGAAGAACCTTTGTGAAGCATGTTCGCTTCTGGTCTAACTGAGCCCTTTCCATTGTAGGAGGTCTGGACAGCTTCCTTCTTCCTATGGTAGCAGTTGGTGGCCATATGGTTTGTTTTGCCACACACAAAACAAAACCTCTTCTGATCCTGAGTCTGATTAAAGTTCCTAGGTTTTTGGTTTTGGTGATGATGATTTTGGTGGTTAGGCTGAAAGTTTTTCTTCTTCTTGAAGAAATTCTTTTTGGGTTTATTAGGAAAATTAGACTTAGGTTTTTCTTGGCCTTCTACAAGGTTTACCTTAGCTTTAGATTCAGTCTTAGGCTTAGACCTCAATCTAATTTGTTCTTCGGTTCTAATTTTCTTTAGGACTTGATTGTAAGTAAGGTCTCCTTGTGTATGGATAAGATCCTTAGCCATATCAGACCAAGAGGGAGGTAGCTTGTCTATTAGGCATGCTATTTTATGTTCATTAGAGAAAGATGTCCCTTTGGCTTGAATATGTCTAAGGTATTCTTGGAATTCATGGAGCTGGTCATTCATTGGTTTGTCATCTACCATGAAATACCTATTAAAGGTTGAAGAATTAAACCTTTCTATTCCGGCATCATCACAGCCGTATTCATCTTCCAAGGCTTTCCAGAGTTCTTTAGCGCTCTTGTATTCAAAAATATATCATACAAGGATTCAGATAATGCGCTTAGAATTCTATGAAAACAATGAAAGTCTATCTCTTTAGGGGTTTTAGGTTTCGATGAGGTGGACACGGCTACGTCAGACTCAGTATCATCAGAATCGTTTGTGATAGGTGTGGACCCATCAATGGCAGAAATAAGACCTAAGGTCGTGAGCCAAAATTTTATTTGGCTCTGCCATCTCTTGAAATATGAACCATCAAACTTAGCAGGTTTTGCAGTAGATGATTCCTCCTTTCCAGTCATGATTGCGGTCTGAAAATATAAATTTATTTAATAACAATGTCCAAGATAATAGTTTAGGTGGTCTTTGCTAATCAATCTTAAAATCTTTAGTTTTTCAAGTGTTGATCAACTCAGGTTAGCTGTAGGGGCCGGTTCCCAGCTAGCGGTGGTCCGAAGACTCTTAAATACCGTGTCGCTTAGGGTTATTTACACCCGGTTGACAGAAGGACCCTTTCGGCTTGTGCCCGAGTTTGTCTCTACTTTGAAACTTTAGATTTGAAGATTATATTTGCAATTTCCTCTTTGCTAAACTATTTTCTTTTGGTCCAAAATTGCTTTCAAAAATACTAAGTGATTAAAAATTGCAATTGACAAAATTAAACTATCAATTCTTTAGAATATGAAGCAACTATTAGTTAATAGTAAGTAACCATCAATTGTTTAAAGTCTAAACAAGTATAAGCACATTTGACAAATCCATCAAAAGTGGAGCATGCAAGTTGCAGTTCACTCTCTCACAATTCCCTACCGAGTAGCATTAAATAACTCTCAACTCTAATTCAGTCACATATTTCATCTTCTGAAGTAGTAGTATTCATTATTTGTCAAACATATAAGTTTTTGAAAAAGAATATTCACACACATTATACCTTATTAATTTTAGAGGATAGAGCAAAATGAAATATTGATCCCATTTTTTTTTTTTTTTTTTTTTTTTTTTAACTTTACATATATCACCAATGAATGCAAATCAACTGGAACATGACATTGCTTCGCATCGGTAAAGTCAATGTTTTATAAAATTCCATACTCTGAAGGAAATTAGCGATCGTGAAAAGAAATTTGAATTATTAAAGACAAACTAATGAATAAAGATAAAACATAGAAATGTTTACATTGATATAGGAATTTCCAACATATTTTGCAATGATAGTGCTAGACCAGTACTTGCATTCTGCAAAACTCTACACAATTGCTACCGGTTTACTTAAAGATGTCATTTCTGCACTTAAGAAGTCACTGATATTTCCAGACCATGGATATTATATGGCAACAAATACAGTAACTAACTTGAAACAGCTATAGAAATTTTTGAACAAAAACGAAATGAACTTATTAGAAGTCAAGTTGAATAAAATTCTAATAAATTGCTACAGTAGCTTCTAACAAACTTGTGAAGTTGCTACAGTAAACCTTGTGAAGTAACAAAATTCTAACAAGTTAATAATAAACTCTTAGATTGTTAGAAATTTCACTGTTTTATTTTTAATAATAATTTCAGAATACAAAAAATAAATAAATTAAACAGATGTTACCGGCCTCTGGGGAAGTCGTGCACGAAGCACTGCCCTAAGAGTTTATTCGGGATCTGTGTGCAGACGTACCCGAAGCTCCTAGTGGTAAAACCCCCGCACTACCGGTATCTCGTTGCCGCACACGACTTGGAGAGAACGACCAGGACTTAGCTCTGCCCAGAGCTTGGAGAAGATGAAGATCGAATGGAACAGAATTTGACAGAGGTTTCGTAGAGATTATTTTCTGATCTGTTGATCTACAAAGAACAAGGACGAATATATAGAACATTGTGTAACGGTCTGAATTAAATTAGGATTTAATTCAGCCGTTACGAATGAACCTGGACACCTAAACAATAACGGTTCAAAAACCGTAACGTTCAGAATAAATTCCAACGTACAGAAAAAATAAATGAAGAATAAACAGAGGAGCAAAAAGTATTTTAGGGTCCCAGCCCGAACCCGAAGAGGAAATCGGATCGGCATTCGGCGCCCGCAGATGTGGGCGCGTACCCGCACCCGTTACGCGCGCCGAACCGAACCGAACCGAGCCGAGCCGGGCCGGGCGGCGGCGGCGGCGCGCGCGTGTGGCCCAAGGGGTTCCCCACACAACAACTTAATAGAGCAAATGAGAGAAAGTAATATATGTACATAGGAAGGATTTGGTGCATCCGATGTGGGACTAAAGAAAGGAAAGGAACTTGAGCTTTTGCAAGAAAAGCAAAACAAAGCAAAAACAAAAAACCAACATGATATATACTGGAGGTGGTGATATTTCTTTACTTGAACTCGGACCACGCAGTTATTCCATCTCATTATTTCGCTTTGGTCTCATTCATTCTTAAAATTTTGGGAACCGCCCCAACTTTTTCAAGGGAGATAGTTGCTATTATATGATTTTTTTTCTTCATGAGGAATTTTACTTTGCTTGGTTATATTTCACAAGTAGTAGATTTTTCTTCAAATCTACAAAAAAATTCACTAATATGATTTAAGGAAAAGGGGCAAATGCACAAAATTATACTTATGACTCAAAACACTGAAACCACCTGGAAGTGCCAATACTGATACATATAAGGGTCCGTACAGGTAACGAGTGAACCTTGCTAAATAGGCATACATATCTAAAATACATGTGCTCTCCACATCACTGCTTCATTGAATCCCTAAAGGGGGTGAACTTGTCAGATTTTGATTCTACCAATATGCTAGCCATCTAAACCCATTTAACCTCGGCACCTGATTCAAATTACATCTTCTACCTTTTCCGCGTAGCATAAATGTTTTGACCCGTTCTTCACACTAGAACGTAATGGTTCCCAAAGTCTGCTCCATACATTGCGTTAGATTGCTAACTATTGCATTATATTGCTAACTTCTTCAAATATTTCGTATTAGATACTCCTTATCAGTGACAATTCTGTCAACCTTTTAATCTATATTAGATAAAGCAGCCATGCACAAGTAAAAACCTTTTAGCTTGTGAAGTATACCAATAACTACAAATATTTAAACAATGACATGACAGGTTTACATTTAAACCTAGATTGAACAAAGTTAACATAACAGACTTACAGTTTGATCAGAACTAATCCATTACCTTCTTTGGTGCTGTACCTGCTAACAACATAATGTAGTAGACAGTTCAGAATTTGTATTATGACATAAAATAGATGTAAGAGAAGCCGAAAAGTAGCAAATAAGATTGAGGAAATATTGGATAATTGATCTACCTGTTCGTTGAGTTAACACTTGTAGCCTCTCATAAACTTGTCCCTGCCACTTCGATATCTTTTGCTGATAGGATTTAACTTGGTTTTGCTCGCTGCTAAAAACCCGATCAGAAAAGAAATGCAGAAAGAATTTAAATATATCCAGAGAAAATAGCTTGTGTTACTTTTCAAATTGCTTTCATCAAAAATGAAAATAGGGCTATTTGTGGATGGTCAAAAAGACAATTATGAGTGCATTTGTATCCCAATAACAAGTTACTAAGGTATGCGAATTCATACATTTTATCCCATTTCTTCTCAACAAAAACTGATATCAGGTTCTTCTAAAGTCATGTGAATGATTCCTAAAAAGAATCACTTTTTATACAGCCTATTTACACTAAAATAGAAAAATATAAAGAGAGAATGCTTCATGTACTGTGAAGAGAATTACAATACATATTCGACTACTTGCATCCAAATTTCAATATGTTTTCAAGGTAAAATGGAGGCAAATTTCTGTTCCAATTGCCTTAAACATTCAGAAGGCAATGTATGCCTCAAAAAGGACGCAACTGCATATCAGACCAACTCCACAGATTAAGACAGAAAACTGTGTTGTAAGTTGTAAGGTATTCAGTTTGCATACTAGAGAGTTGTTCTTCCCAATTCTTTTCATCAAAAATAATATATGGGCTATGTTGTCAACTCGCAAAATGTATCATGTATTGATTTGCTTGTGTATCATATAATGCATCGTGGATCGTATTGTGTATCGTATGATAGAGTAACTCTAGGAGTTTAGAATATACTGGTCTATATAGGAACATGATTTAATATAATTTTTTCATAAATTTTTATTTGTTTCATCTTTACAAGTTTATCTAGTTCAATAATCCAGATTCTTAAGTATACATTACATGACTCAAGTAAAAAAAAAAAGATGCTACCTATAGTGTATCGTATCGGATCAAGCAATACATAACGAATTAGTAGTCTATCACCTGCCGTATCTGATCAATCGTAATGAAATGGTAGTATATCATATCATATCGAGATATCTATCGTGAATCATACAATGCTAACAACATAGGATATGGGTTTTCTGAGTGCTATGGGCTAAACTAAGCAATATTTTCATCCTAATCACTCTTAAGTCGCTAAAAAAATGATCTGGACTCTAAGTGAGTGAGATTCTCATCATATTCAAGGCATAAGTAGACATGTGGTTTCTCAACAACATCAGATGATGAGTACTAAAAGATGGTACTTCCAAGTTATTCACCAAAAACAAAATACAGTTTATACGGTTTTCATTATATAAGAAGCAAAGTAAAACTTCCATCGGAACTCTCAAAGTTGCATAACATGTCAAATGATTGCTTGGGCAATCGTATTCATCAAAATTGTGACAGATGGGACCTTGCAATCTAGTCAAACAGCTATTGAGTGCTTGTTTGGTTGTTGGAACTTGTGGGAGGTTTAAGAACCAACATTAAACTCATAAAAATCTTGCAAAGAGTCTAATCTCTAAGTTCTCTGAATTTGTAGGAGTAGGAATTATCTTTATAGGAAATTACTTGAGATCGGAGTAGTCCTAGTTGAAAATTGGAGATCTCCAAAATTATTTTTTAAGGAGTATTAACCAAGAGTGGGGGTGTCAAGGTCCTGGTTTCATGGATCATATTAACCTAGTTTCGCCAACCAAATCAGAGAACTACTTGTCAAAAATTGCCCTAAGTTCCTCGCAACCAAACAGCCCTAAAAAACTATTTTGTTCATCCAAGCATATATATACTAGAGGTCATGCACGTGCGTTGCACCTGTCTTTTGTCTGGATTTTTTCTTCTCATTTTTAAATGTATACTTGCATGACAAACATATTTGAAATAGTATAAAATATTTTGAAATAAATTTATTTTTGAGAAGGTGAACATTTAGGCCATGTTTGATTCGCGGAATCATGACCTTGGGAAAGGGTAGTCATTCTTTTCTTGTGTTTGGATGCGAATGGAAATGAGGAAAGGAAAATGATTTCCAAAATATGGAGGGAAATGGTTCCCCCCATCCACCCAAGGATTTACTTTCCCACCTCTAAGGATTCAATTGTCCTTCCATTTTTTTTGGCTTTTTCAAACACCGGAAAGAAAAATTGGTGGAAATTACAATTTTCCAAAGAAAATGAAAGAATAAAGAATTGATTTTCTTTCCTTTCCGCGAACCAAACGAGGCCTTATTGTAGTTGGAAGTGTTTAATTATTAGTGGGGAGTAATTATGTTAGTTTGGAGGTGTGTGATTTACATGTTTACCCCTAGTTAGTCTAAGCACCCATTTATCAACCCAAAATGGGTTTATCTATATTAGAAAAAAAATATTAAAATAAACAAACTATTCATTCAAAAAACTCTAAGTTGCATATTAAAATATATGATCAGGTAACCATTTATTCTTGTCAGAAAATACCACTTCAGTTCATGCAATTTACTCAAATGGCTGCTAACATGACAACTATTTTCCATTATATATATATATATATATATATATATATATATATATATATATAAACAAATCATTTTTAATACTATTCTAAATCTCAGGTGCTGCAACTTAAAGAAGGATACTGGAAACAGTAAGCTCGGGCCTATCTGGTTATAGAACCTAAAGAAACTTGGGAGAACTTCTGGTATGCACTAGGCCAGATTTGTCATATGCAATTAGCATGGTAAGCAAGTACATGTCAAACCCAGGCAAGGAACATTGGAACATAGTAAAGTGGATATTAAGGTATTTAAAAGGTACAGTTGAAGTTGGTATACTTTATGACAAGGATGCAACATCAGATCAAGTTGTAGGGTATGATATCTATTATGAAAGAGATTTAGATCGCAGAAGATCTACTACAGGACATGTATTCACTTGCAAGAAGACCAGTAAGTTGGAAGTCTACATTGCAGGATACAGTAGCTCTCTCAAGCTCAACCACAGAGGGAGAGTACATGGCTGCAATTGAGGCATCAAAAGAAACTTTTTGGTTAAAAGGATTGATCAATAGGTTCAGGATATCTCAACAAGCTACTTCTTTATTTTGTAGTAGTCAAAGTGTCATTCAGAGTACATGGCTGCAATTGAGGCATCAAAAGAAACTCTTTGGTTAAAAGGATTGATCAACAGGTTCGGGATATCTCAACAAGTGACTTCTTTATTTTGTAATAGCCAAAGTGTCATTCATATGGCAAAGGATCAAGTACATCACCAAAGAACAAAACATATTTAAGTCAGGTATCACAATATAAGGAAGTGGATCAGTGATAAAAAAATTGGTCTACTGAAGATACACGCAAACGAGAATCCAGCGGATATATTGACAAAATCAATTCCAAATGAGAATTTTAAGTCTTGTTTGGACTTCATTAAAGTTCTACGTATTAGAGATTCTACTCAACCCTAAAGAGCCCAAACTAGGGTTGCGACAGGTACCGGATAAGTACAACTATAAGTCGAGGCATTTTCAATTAATTTCGTAGAAGAAACTTCTCGGAATACAAGTCAAGGTGGAGATCGTTGAGAATATGTCTTATATTCGACCGGTTGGACTTAGGTTAAAATTAGGTGCTAGAATAACCTAAGTCCAACGGTCGAATATAAGAGATATTCTTAACGATCTCCACCTTGACTTGTATACAGAGAAGTTTCTTTTATGTATATGATACCTACTCTAGCCAAGCTTCTAACTGGACTCCTACAGAACGTCCAAAAGTGGACTCCTAAAAGGAATCCTTATTCAGCTCACGGTTGGCTCTCACCCAAAGCCTTCCATACTTAGTAAAGTCCAAAGTGGACTAGTACAGGAATTCCTAAGATAGCTGAAGCTAACATATATGTCGCAAGACGAAAGGAGTAATAATAGGACATGATGTCATGAACTTGGCTCATCTATTTAAAGGAACACAACAGCCGGCCAATGTGTGTAATAAAATTCGGAAGCTTGGCAAAATCGATTCATAAGTTTGGCAACATAAATTCAGAAGATTGCGGCAGGAGCACAGAAAGTTGTCAAGTCCAGGAAATTAGGATAAAGTCTACAGTTTGCAACAGCGAGGTTGCTACAGATCTTTTGTAAGTTTGCCTTGCAACTCTATTCAGTTAATAAAGATTTCAGGTTTAGTCGTGGAATAGACACTAGCCGAACCACATTATATTTTGTGTCTGTGCTTTGTTTCTTTATTGCCATTTCAGTTTTCGCGCTTTCGATCAACATACCTCCTGATATGTGATGGATCAATTAAGAAGATAGGAACTGAATCCATAGCAGTAGCCAGAGCTGTTGCCTACTTGAGCCAGACGACGAAGGCCCGATTTGATGTATATTCCTTTGCTAAACAAACAATGTCTCCACATTATGCAGAGGGGACAAATCAAGTTTTGGCAAGGCCTATAAGTATCTCTGTCACCAGAATATGATGGAGAGATGGGTGAAGTGTGGAATCCAGGTATAAGCATAACGACCAAATAACAGAACTTTCTCATCTCCATTCATCATGGTCAAAGACACAGTTGATAGTTGGAGAACCTTCACGGATTCAAGGGCTCCTAACCAGAATTCAATCAAGAACAACTTCTTTATTGCCATCATAGAGAAACTATATGATGAGTTACACACTGGACCCAAGGTCAGGGTATCATTCAGTGATGATTGCAAAAGAAGCTACACATGAAATCACTATCAAAACATATGTGGATGACTATGAACTCTCAGTGGACTTTCATTGAATCATAAATGCTTCTTTAGTATGAGATGAATCGTATGTTCAAGCTTCATATCAGGAAGTCTATGTTCAACTCCCTTGATGAAGATTTAATCGGCTATGAGAGCTGGAAGGATCACAAAACATACTTGGATGAGGTACCAAAGACCACAGAAGGATATCAGTTGTATAAAATAGAGAGAAAGTATTACTTTGAGCGAACTACATTGAATCGTTTGGGACAAGTTATCTCAAAGAAAGTGATAAAGGTTAACTAGAGTGAATACTTCCTGCAATACAACCAATTTCTTTGTTAGTCAGTGATAGGTTTGAAGATCTCAAGAAAAAAGTTGCAGCTTACTCCTCGTTACCTAGAAGTAAAAGTCAAGTCGAAAAATGACAGAAACTTCAAGTATGGTGTGATTGACAGTGTGAGTTATCACAATAATAGATTGTACCATTGATCTAGCATCTCCTATGACGGCAAATTAATACTTGAACAGCATGACACTCACATGGGAAGCCACTCAAGACCTTTGGAAAGTCCCAAATAATTAGTTACGGAAAAGGAATGAAGGAAGACAATGGAGCCGTAACAAAACTGTGAATTACGTTGCAAGGAGGTACTAAGTCAGGAAGCTACTTGTCCGACAAGGTCAAATTGAAGGAAGGAGTACGGATAAGTGCTCACTTGGTTATTCATTAACTAATATCGTTTTTGTCAGGTGGGACCTATGACAACTGTCTAGGTTCTATTAGCTGAGAGTTCAATCGGAGTAGCTCAGCAGTAGAATGGCAAAGCTGGAAATACATCATCTTCTCTAACTCGACTGCTACAAATAGGGATCAGAGTCATTTCATTTCCTATATTGGGATTTCTTTGAGTTTTTACTCAGAAGCAGTGTTCTAAATGACAGCGGCCTCGACCGTCTAGGCGGTAGACGTCTCTCTCCACACCGCTTTTCGGTAGACGAGGAGTAGACGGCCAACGGAGCTTTGGCAGCGTAGGTAGGCGTCTAGGTGGAGTAATACCTAACAAGATGTTTTGGCCAAACGGTTTTGCAAGCAGTATGGACCTATGGTTCACTTTTACAAGACTAAAACTTAATAACTTTGTTCTACAACATAGTTATGCATGAAACATCCTTTATATATATATATATATATATATATATATATATATATATATATATATATATATAATGCAAAAAACTGTGGTAAAATAGTAAAAAAAAATCAAAATATATCAACCGTCTAGGCGGTGTCTAAGCGGACTCTTTCCCCTACGCAAATATCTACCGCAGTTTAGAACCATGCTCAGAAGTCTAACCTAGTTTCCGTGTACTGCTTTTTACCCCAAATTTCAAGTTCAATAAAGTTTTTTTTTTCCCAATTCCATGTTTAATTTCTTTTTTGCAAATTCTGATCTCAGTTGCTTCAAAAAGGAATCGATCATTTCAAAGTTAGATCGAGACCCAAATTCTGGGCTAAGGGTTTTATCAGAACTGTAGGATTGTCCCATCAAAATTTGGACTAGGGGTTCTTGGAACAGACCTGGAGGAGAGGGCGTCTGGGAGGCGAGCGGACTTGGCCTCGAGGAGGATGCGGTGGGCATTGGTGTAGTGGGTGACGGCGTCGTCCGGGAGCCCCCACTCCTCGGCCCTCACCGCCTTGTCGATCTCCTCCTTGGCGAGGTCGAAGTAGCCCTTCAGCTTCAGCGCAACCCTCTCGTTAACCACCGATGGACCCGCCGCCTCCGCCATCTCTTCCGGCGGAGGATCGGATGAGAAAAGGGAGGAGATGGAGTCGACGATGCCCTTGAAGGAGAGGAAGAAACTCATCCAAGGAAGAGGAGGAAAGAAAGCATCTACGCCTTTTGGGGAATTTTTAGTAATGAGTCCACTTTTTGTTCACCCACAAAAATCTTAGAGTTTGTTCACCCTTCAATAAAAGTTTGACACATGTCAAGTTAAATAAACAAAACCATTTTTAAAGTGGTATTTTGGTAGCTGAATTGACATGTGTCAAGCTTTATTCGAGGGTAAACAGACTTCATGGTTTTGGTGGGTGAACAAAAATGGCTATTTTAGTAATGCTATTAATTCCTACAAAAGTATTCCACCAAAACCGTCTGTCTTTGATTAAATTAAAATGACAATTTTTAAAGGCACTATATTTTTTGCTTAGGGTGGCCCATAACTTCATGACAGTCCAGACTTTTACAATTTATACCGAGGACAGTCCAAAATTTACTTAGAACAGCCTCCAAACCTTCAAAAAAACCATTCATTCTAAATTTTTATTCTCTCTCTTCAAATTCCCAAACCTCTTTCTCTCTTTCCTTACTCAAATTCCCTTCCCCCTTTCTCTCCAACTCCTCCGTTAGGATTTTTATTCCAAGCAATGGCACTTAAACCTTCTTCAAAATCTATGTATGTATCCAATATTCTTTCTCCATTAGGATTTTGATTTTATTTGTGTAAATTTGATTTTATTTTATGAATCCTTGACAATGCCTAAATTAGTTAGATAAATTTGTTTAGAACTAATTTAGGGTTGATGAACGAACAGATGAGCCCTAAAAATTATGATTGTGGTTTCAAAAAATCGAACAGCGCCGAAAGTCGGATTTCAAACCTACAGGACTGTAGAAAAATTCTACAGTCTAATAGTATATATAGGACTGTAGGAAAATCTGCATTCCTATTGTATATTTAGGACTGTAGGTAAGACTACGGTCCTATTGTATATGTAGGACTATAGGAAAGACTACAGTCCTGTATTATATATGGACTGTAGGATTTTCTATAGTTCTGCATATAAATTGTAATGTAGAATTTTCTTACAGTCTCAGTTGTTTATCTATATATATGAATTATTTATTTATTTTTCAGTAAATCAGTAGATGTGAAAAGAAAATGACCCGCAGTATTGGCGTACAAGGAACACGATGTGGACCGTGTAGTTGAGAGACCACTCAGTATCGTCGAACCCGAGCCACATAGACAAGTCACTGCACCGTCGTGCAAGTCTCATTTGAAGAAACCGACTCCTCCTACTCCTCCGTCTTCTTCCTCTTCTGAGGAATACGTGGCTCCTACTAATCCTCCGTCTGCTTCCTCCTCCGAGAAAGACGTGCCTACTACCTGAACCCGGCCAGATGATGGTTCAGGACCTTCTCAGCAACCGACTAACCAATTTCTACTCGTCCAAAAGGTTGCTCTATGTTGTTGCCGTTCGACAACCATATTGCATTTAAAATATGGAAAGAGCCGGTATGTACACTACGTTATGAAAAATGAAGTTTTGATTTAGATTACTATATATTTCAAGAAGCCAATTTCCTTCAATTATTAACTTTTCAAAGAACCTATCGTTTGTTCACGACGGTCGTGAACCACGGGAAGAAGTGCAATAGCTGATAGTTTGACATATTGGGGGAAACCGCCAGGAACAAAATCATTCCTACCGGTTTGCATAATTTGGACAAGTACGTGTACCATACGGTGGACACTGTAAGACCCATAATTCTAAAAACCGTATTAATTATTTAATTTATTTAGTAATTACGAGCTAAATAGAAGGAATAGATTTTTATTAATTTTTATTTGAGGTGTTTTGTAATTATAGGATTTATGGGGCCATTATAAATTTTTCTAATTTATTCCATGTAGGAGACCCTTTGGACAGTTGCTAGCTTAACCATATGCACCAATATAATTTCTAGAATTTTCTAAGTATGTATATATATAAATAGTTTATTAGAAAAAGAAAGAAAAAAAAAATAAAAGAAAATGGGTTTGGATTCCTATTGGATTTCAACCCGAAACCCGTTAACCTCAAACCCAAACCCATTAGAAAAATATCA
Organism: Iris macrosiphon; assembly: GCA_036927795.1. Taxonomy (NCBI): domain Eukaryota; kingdom Viridiplantae; phylum Streptophyta; class Magnoliopsida; order Asparagales; family Iridaceae; genus Iris; species Iris macrosiphon. The sequence goes on from JAYESA010000001.1 coordinate 161,156,929, forward strand.
ACAGTAGCAGTAGCAAAAACTAACTTTGTTATTTTCTTCTCCACGTGTAAAATAATCCCACACGTAAAACAGAACCCCACCGCTTAATTTCCTTCTCCGCGCATAAAATAAACTCCGCCGCTTAATTTCCTTCTCCGCACGTAAAACAGACACCACCGCCTCATTCCACTGCCTCTTTACCTATTATTACTAAACTCTCCTCAACCACAACCAAAATCAATGAAAGGAAAGAAACAGCAGCAGCCTCCACCGCCTCTTATCCATATATATTACAACTCTTCCAAACCCTAACCCACTTTTTCTTACAACAAACTTAACACTGTTTGGACATACACTATACAGGACTCTTGCTCAACAAGTATACCTTGCCATCGTATTATTATTTACATTTCAGCTAATACATGCATGTTTAATTCTGCTTATATAGATGTTTATGTATATATGTATATTTTTGGACCTACTTTATAAGACCACCCCAGTATTTCGGAGCATTATTAGGTTCATTGGACGTGACACAGTTGTTACACGAGTTGTGAGTCTCATATAGATCACGGACAGCGTGACAGGTTTGGCCTCCTGTACACATGGGTCGTGCGTTGGGGATGACTGCTGATAGAAACTTTGTATGCTAGTAGACCTGGCAGTTATTTAGAGGTTTTATTGTGTCATGGATATGACATGCTTAGAGTATGGGATGGGGAGAACAACAAGTAAAATATTTGGGCTCCTTTGCACTTTCCTGATATGTAACCCGTACGCTCCACCAGAGATACGCGGTCATGATGACCCCTATACTACTTGGCGGCCTCTGCCGTTCAAAAGACGACATGCTTCGTAGGCCCCTGATTTTCCGAGAGAATCATGCCAATCCCACTATATGGCCAAATAGCCCACTTGTGAAAAGTTGTTCTCAAACTGCATTAACTTAGACGGTTAGGCAACCATTGGATGTTTTTATTCCAGTACTTATTGGCATGTTATTATGTATCTTGTTACGTCCCTCTGAGGACCTGGTCCCTTTCCATATATGGACGAGCAGGAGTATCCGCAAGAGTACTGACCAGGACCGGATACTACTTACCAGACTGAGGAGGTCTTACCTTCGGAGTATCTGTGATTTTATTACCGTTGTTTCAGTATAGTCATTTTGTAGTGGATTTGTTTCCATCCGACTATCAGATTTTGATACTCATCTTTGATATTAAGTTATTATTCAGCTCTTTACTCCTACTGATTATTTGTGTTGTGGATGAGATATAGATTCTGTGTGACTTGTTGTGACAGTATATTACCACTGATGGATTGAATATTCATGTACAACGTACGTGTGTATATGGTTTCCATATATTGGAGTTCGTATACATACGGCTGGGCGTGTTACGTATTCCTAGTCCTACGTATTTTGGGACTGGGGCGTGACATATTTTTGGTGGTGGCCCATGCAGGTCGAGAATATATTGTCTTGGTTACGTAACTGTACCAAACAAGCCTGCGTATAGGAATAGAGTATAAGGATCTCATCCATGCTTGACTGAAACCTCATTATTCCTTTCAACTATCCTCTGTTTGGATAAAACAAAGTTTTACGCCAAGACCCTTTATCCTTGTTGGTGTAAACGCCAAATGACTGCCTTGTTGGCGTAAAAGGTCAAAACTATGAAGAAGATTGCCTCCTTTACGCTGCGGTTATGACAACTGCTACCCACGTTCAATCCGCGTATGACACGTGTCCCTTTGTAAGACCACGGCATGCAAACCACGGAGGTAACCGTCCTGCGTAAACTTGGTGATTCATGAATAATAGATAACCAGCGTAGAGTAGCCTGATTAGGCGTAAAATGCAAGGATGGTGATGTGAGCGTATTTGGCACAGCTTTAGCTTTTCCAGACAAAGAACAAATCTCGTGCATTAAATGCAGAGATATGCCTTGAGCCCTGTGCAGAAACAGCTTTTGATGTGGCGTCTGATTTTGTCTTATTTTGAGCGTAAAACTCATTTTTGTAGGCAGCCTATCCCGAAGACTCCATTTTTGGAGAAGCATGCAAGAGAGTCTTGAAACTCGTCTGAAGTTCAGTACATCTTATCACCCGCAGACAGATGGACAATCAGAGCGTACTATTCAGACATTGGAAGATATGTTGAGGGCTTGTATAATAGACTTTGGAGGATCATGGGAGGACCACCTACATTTTGTGGAGTTTTCTTACAACAATAGCTATCAGGCAAGTATCCAGATGGCTTCGTTTGAAGCATTATATGGAAGAAAGTGTAGGTCTCCTGTGTGTTGGAGTGACGTGGGAGAACGTCAGATTTTGGGACCAGAGTTAGTGGTCAACACCGTTGAGACAGTTAAGAAGATACAAGGACACTTGCGAGCAGCGCAAAATAGACAGAAGCAATGGACAAACCTTCATCGTCGTCCCTTGGAATTTAAAGAGGGTGATCATGTCTTCTTGAGGATATCACCTATCAGAGGTACCATTCGATTCGGAGGACGAGGCAAGTTGAGTCCAAGGTATATTGGACCATTTGACGTACTAGAGAAAGTGGGAGAAGTGGCATATCGACTTGCGCTGCCACCTTCACTTGAGGGAGTACATGACGTATTCCATGTGTCGCAGCTCAGGGAATATGTGGCAGACATCAGTTATGTTCTCAACCATTCGGAGATTACCATTGGGCCGAGCTTGTCATATCAAGAGCAACCCGTGAGAATCCTCGATCGTCGAGAGAAAGTATTGAGGAACCAGTCTATTCCCTTGGTCCGCGTGGCATGGAAGCATGGCACGCCAGGAGAATCAACTTGGGAACGAGAAAATGACATGCGCAAACATTTTTCGAACCTATTCATTGACCAAGGTGTGAATTTACTTTGTTAAATTATATCTTCTACCATTCTTGACTTCTACCAGGGCTTAGTTTTAATTTCGAGGACAAAATTTTTATAAGTTGGGTAGAATGTAAGACCCTTAATTCTGAAAACCGTATTAATTATTTAATTTATTTAGTAATTACGAGCTAAATAGAAGGAATATATTTTTATTAATTTTTATTTGAGGTATTCTGTAATTAGAGGATTTATGGGGCCATTATAAATTTTTCTAATTTATTCCATGTAGGAGACCCTTTGGACAGTTGCTAGCTTAACCATATGCACCAATATAATTTCTAAAAATATCTAAGTATGTATATATATAAATAGTTTATTAGAAAAAGAAAATAAAAGAAAATGGGTTTGGATTCCTATTGGATTTCAACCCGAAACCCGTTAACCTCAAACCCAAACCCATTAGGAAAATATCAACAGTAGCAGTAGCAAAAACCAACTTTGCTATTTTCTTCTCCACGCGTAAAACAACCCCACGCGTAAAACAGAACCCCACCGCTTAATTTCCTTCTCCGCGCGTAAAACAGACACCACCGCCTCATTCCACCGCCTCTTTACCTATTATTACTAAACTCTCCTCAACCGCAACCAAAACCAATGAAAAGAAAGAAACAGCAGCAGCCTCCACCGCCTCTTATCCCTATATATTACAACTCTTCCAAACCCTAACCCACTTTTTCTTACAACAAACTTAACACTGTTTGGACATACACTATACAAAACTCTTGCTCGGCAAGTATACCTTGTCATCGTACTATTATTTATGTTTTTGCTAATATATGCATGTTTAATTGTGCTTATATAGATGTTTATGTATGTATATTTTTGGACCTACTTTATGAGACCAACCCAATATTATGGAGCATCATTAGGTTCATTGGACGTGACACAGTTGTTACACGAGTTGTGAGTCTCATATAGATCACGGACAGCGTGACAGGTTTGGCCTCCTGTACGCATGGGTCGTGCGTTAAGGATGACTGTTGATAGAAACTTTGTATGCTAGTAGACCTGATAGTTATTTAGAGGTTTTATTGTGCCATGGATATGGCATGCTTAGAGAATGGGATGGGGAGAATAACAAGTAAAACATTTAGGCTCATTTGCACTGTTTTGATATGTAACCCGTACGCTCCACCGGAGATACGCGGTCATGATGACCCCTATACTACTTGGCGGCCTCTGCCGTTCAAAAGATGACATGCTTGGTAGGCCCCTGATTCTCCGAGAGAATCATGCCAATCCCACTATATGGTCAGATAGCCCACTTGTGAAAAGTTATTCTCAAACTGCATTAACTTAGACGGTTAGGCGACCATTGGATATTTTTATTCCAGTACTTATTGGCATGTTATTATGTATCTTGTTATGTCCCTCTGAGGACCTGGTCCCTTTCCAGATATGGACGAGCAGGAGTATCCACAGGAGTACGGACCTGGACCGGATACTACTTACCAGACTGAGGAGGTCTTACCTTCGGAGTATCTGTGATTTTATTACCGTTGTTTCAGTATAGTCATTTTGTAGTGGATTTTGTAACCCCCCCCCCCCAAATTTTCAAGACTTTTAATTTGGATTTTTCACAATTTTCTGTAATTTTCTGGGATTTTCTGTAATTAAAAACCTAGGTATTTGGTAATTAAATAATTTTTAATTGATGTTAATTAATATTAAAATATTATGAAAATAATATTTTCTGGTGTAAAATGGAAAACTAGACATAGGGTAATTTTCCGGGAATTTATTAGACTCCGGAAGCATTTTTAAAGCCCTAAAAACCAATGTATTTCTAAACCTAAATAAACCCTGACTGAACCCGGTTTAATTGGAATTAAACCAAACCAAACCGACTCAAACCGAACCGGACCAAACCAGCGTTAACGGGTCGGGTCGGGTCGGGTCGGATCCGAATCGAACCCGACCCGGACCCGAAACCCTAACCGAACCCTAGATCCCGAATCCCACCGGATTTACTGTTCAGGCCCTATAAATACCTCGACGTTCGCGCCAGCCGCCGCCGCAAATTGTAAGCCCCCTGATTTTTCAAGAATTTTTAATTTAGAGTTTTCATAATTTTTTGTAATTTTCTGGGATTTTTCTGTAATTAAAACCTAGGTATTTCAAATTTAAATGATTTTTAATTATTGTTAATTAATTTTAAAATATTATGGAAATAATATTTTATGGTGTAAAATAGAAAACTAGACCTAAAGTAATTTTTCGGGAATTTATTGGATTCCGGAAGCATTTTTAAAGCCCTAAAAACTATTGTAAATTTAAACCAAAATAAACCCGGTTCAATTGAACCAAACCAACCCAAACTAACCCAGACCCGGTTCACTAAACCGAACCCAGCCTTAGCGGGTCGGGTCGGATCTAAACCCGACCCAAAATCCGCAGACCCAAACCCATACTTAAACGAAAGCGGATCGGGCCGGATTCCTATTGAACCCGACCCGCGGACCCGAACCCGAAACCTAATCCTAATCTGAACCCTAACCCTAATTTTGGTCGGAATACTGTTCCGACCACCCTATATCAGCCGCCTCGGCCCTAGCCTGAACCCTAATCGGCCGCCCTAGTCTCTCCCTCGCAGCGCCCCGCCTCGAACCCCCACCTCCTGTCGACTCGCCTCCGCCTACCCATCTCCACCCCGCGGCCAAGCCGGCGACCCGCTCGAGCCCTCGCCTCCAGTTTCCCCGTCGACCACCACCCTAATCCCCGTCCTCTCCTTCCTCGGCCCCAGTCGTCGACCATCCCCTCGACGAACACTGCCCTAGCTCCGCCTCGACCACCCCCTAAGCTCCGTCCCGCCCCGACGAGCTCCACCGTCCCTCTCCACCGCTCGACCACCAACGACCATCTCCGCTCGCCTGAGCCGCCCGACCGCCCTTTCCCCGACTCCACCTTCCTCCGCCCAGTTCCATCGTCCCGACCTCACCGGACCTCCACATCCATAGCAGCCCTCGACGACGACCCCCACAGCCTGCCCCAGCCGCCTCCGGCGCTGCAACCCCTCTCCTCCGATCCAGCCCGACCTAGCCACCCTCTTCCCTGAGCCCGACTTCCACGACGACCCGCGGCCCGCCGCAGCCGACGATCTCCTCCACCCCCCAGCCTTCCCAAAGTCGTCGACCCCGCCGACGAGCCTCCGCCGCAGCAGCGCCGCCCCCGCCTCCTTCAGCTCCGGCAATCGACATAAGTATAAACCCTAAAACCTAGACGGACACAGGACTCGGACACGCGAATTCTCAGTTTCTAAAGCCCTGTTCAGGTAGCGTTTCCTCTCTCCTCGTAACCCCATTTTTGATTCCGTCAGTTACGATGCGTAGACTGTATAACCCTCTCGGTGTCCGTGCAACCCGCTCGATGCATCGCGTCCTGTGGTGATCGCAAACCGCGATCCAAAATAGGAAAACCAATGCCCTGTTTCACCCCAGAACTGAGTGCGCCCCTCCAAACGGGACGACTTGGTCGCACGCGGTCTTTATCAAAATATGCGCGACGTTGATACGGATGTGCGGGATTTCGCAGAAGTTGATTTGGATGTGCGTGCATACCGGAATCAACGCGTATCCGCCGACACCGCCCCGTATTCGTCGGTTCTGGAACACGTTGTAACTTTGTGTACACACGTCGGATCGAGACGAAACTTGTGCCATCGGACTCATAGCAATGCGCTGGTCCTGTGACCCAAGTTTGGTTCGATTCTGAGAACGTTGACAAAATCGCATATTGTGGGCCCCACAGGCTCCACTTGACGGGCGATTTTGTGATCGGCTCATCGGAATCCAATTCTGGAAGTTCCGTTGGGTTCGTATCATCGTTCCTTGCTTGTAGATACTGAGTTTGAGGAATTTGGAGACCTTTGACCCTGACACGTTTTCCGGTGCAAAGTGGCCCACATATGGACCCTGCTTTAACCAGAAACTGTCATTTTTGCCCCTGTGTCCAAATTGGACTTAAGGACAGACGTTTCTAGCTATTTGATATTTTCTGAATCTAATGGTGATGTTTATTTCAGCAACCGGAGTAGTACCAGCAGATCATACTGAGATCAGAGCTACAATTGGAGCCAGAACCCAGGCAAGTGTACCTTGCCAACATTGTAGTTCTTGTTACCTATTTCCTTGACTTATATATATATATATATATATATATATATATATATATATATATATATATATATATATATATATTTTGCATGCTTGACCTAGGACCGTGTGACTTACTTAGCGTCCGATTAATAGTCGGGTGCCAACACCGTACGCGGAGTTGTGTACGTCATCTAGAGATGGATATCGTGACCCTTTACATTCTTGTACTTGTCTTATCAAGTACATAGACCCAGGACACTTGACACTATTCATGAGACAGAATTTTCCTGAGATATTCATGGTGATTCTGTGTAGGATACAGGTTTTATGACATAGACATTATATTCATAGATGTTAGATGACTTGCTGCATTAGATATGATCGTGCGTGACATTGACATAAGGCATCGTGGACATGAGACGTGTGATTACATTGGGTGGGGAGAGACACACAGGCTACAGACTGAGCTTATATATATATATATATATATATATATATATATATATATATATATATATATATATATATATATATATATATATATATAAAACATAGTAAACACATAGTAAAACATATAGTAAACACTGCTACCGGCTCCCAGACACAGAGCTTGTAGTGGTCTCAGCCTGAGTTTAGTGATGCTCTCAAATTATATTTCACATAGATGGTTACATATTTACCATATTTATTTCATTATCTGCTGTACTGCATTTATTTTGGCATGAGCTTTCTTGTACCTTGCTATGTCCCCTGAGGACCTGGATCCGGATTTTGTCCCCAGGACTAGCAGACGAGATCGACCCCGAGTTACACGGGACAGGAGCATTAGCAGTAGCGGAAGCAGGAGCAGGCACTGGAGCAGTACCAGATCCAGTAGACGAGTGATCACCGAGGGTATCTTCTGGGTATAGGCTTTACCCATACTCAGTATTTGTTGTGGCTATCTTTATTCTTGTATCTTGACAGATGTATCAGACTCATTATCGGGTTATTTCCCCGAGTTTATATCATATTGAGATTGATCTTGCTTTATGATTCTGATATTATTGTATTTATTTCTGTGGATGAGATTAGTATATTTAGACCATTATTATTGTATTACAGCTTAAGTACGCCTCGATGGATCCATTAAATTGGGTTTGTCCATCGGTGTGTACTGCTGGCCATTGCCACGCGTCCGGTCCCTCGGTATTTTGGGACTGGGGCGTGACACAAACCCTCTCTCATCTCCTCCGTCGCCGCAGCTTAGCCGTCGATGAACTCCCCTCGCCTGAACCCTAATCTCCCTGCCGCCTTCTTCCTCCTTATTCCACCCGTCCCCGACCAGAACGACCACTCTCCTCCGCCCAGTCCCGCTCGACCCCCTCGCCTCGCCGACCTCTCCCGACTTCCACCGTCCCTCCGCCCTATCCCAGCCCAGCACCACCACCACCACCATCGACCATCCCCAGAGCCCTCGACCCCGACGAACACCACCACCATCGACCATCCCCAGAGCCCTCGACCCCGACGAACACCACCACCCCAACTCCTCGAGCCCGACCCTCCACCACCGCAGCAGCCCATCTCCGCTTCGCCTAAGCCGCCCGCAGCCACAAGTTCCGCCTCGCCGACCTTCGCCCAGCCCCGCACAGTCTCCACGACCCGTAGCCCTAGCTCCGACACAACGGACACGGACACAGCAGCTCTCAGGCCGGACACGGCTGAACAAGGACACGAAACAGTCACCCGGACACGAGAACTTCTCGTTCCACAGAGCCCTGTTCAGGTAACTCGTTCTCTCTCCTCGTTATTCCGTTTTTCGTTTTGTCAGTTGTGTCGCATAGACTATGTAACCCTCTCGATGCCCATATAACTCGCTCGGTGCGTCGCGTCCTGTGGGGATCGCGTACCGCGATCCAAAAACAGGAAAACCAATACCCTGGTTCACCCCGAAACCGAGTGCGCCCCGCCAAACGGGACGACTTAGTCGCACGCGATCTTCACCGAAACGTGCGCGCCGTTGATACGGACATGCGGGATTTCGCAGAAGTTGATTTGGATGTGCGTGCACACCGGAATCAACGCGTATCCGCCGACAACGCTCCATATCCGCCTGTTCTAGAACACGTCGTAACTTTGTGTACACATGTCGGATCGAGTCGAAACATGCGCCATCGGACTCGTAGCAATATGTTGGTCCTGTGACCCAAGTTAGGTTCGATTCTGAGAACGTTGACAAAATTGCGTATCGTGGGCCCCGCGGCTCCACTTGATGGGCGATTTTGTGATCGGCTCGTCGGAATCCAATTTTGGAAGTTCCGTTGGGTTTTTATCATCGTTCATGACTTGTTGACACTAAGTTTAAGGAATTTGGAGACCTTTGACCCTGACACATTTTTTGGTGCAAAGTGGCCCACATGTGGACCCCGCTTTGACCAGAAACTGTCATTTTTGCCCCTGTGTCTAAATTGGACTTAAGGACAGGCGTTTCTAGCTATTTGATATCTTCTGAGACTGTTGGTGATGTTTATTACAGCTTTTGGAGGAGTACCTGCAGGATCCACTGATACAGGGACAACTGTTGGTATTCAAACCCCAAGCAAGTGTTCCTTGCCAACATTGCAGTTCTTGTTACATATTTTCTTGACTTATATAGGTTGTACATGATTAACCTAGGACCGTGTGACTTACTTAGCGTCCGATTAATAGTCGGGTGCCAACATCGTACGCGGCGTTGTGTATTGTTATCTAGACATGGATACCGAGACCATATATTTCTCGTACTTGTCTTATCAAGTACATTATAACCAAGGACACTAGACACTATTCACGAGTCAGGATATTTCTGAGATATTCATGGTGATTCTGTGTAGGTTACAGGATTTATGACATAGATATTTTATTCATAGACATTATATGACTTGCTGCATTAGATATGATCTTACGTGACATGGACATGATGCATCGTGGGCATGAGACGTGTGATTACGTTGGGTGGGGAGAGACACACATGCTACAGGCTGATATATATATATATATATATATATATATATATATATATATATATATATATATATATATATATAATATATATATATATATATATATATATATATATATATATATATATATATATATTTATTATGGTGAGGCCTTAGACTCTACATCAGAGCTAGGCACTCTACTAGTGATATATTTATTGTGAGACCTCAGACTCTATATCAGAGCTAGGCACTCTACTAGTGATATTACTGCTACCGGCTCCCCGACACAGAGCTTATAGTGGTCTCAGCCTGAGTTTTAGTGATGCTCTCATCTTGCATTTCACTTAGCTGGTTATTTAGTATTACCCTGTTTACTCATTTAGTTTCTGCACTGCATTTATTGTGGCTTGAGTTATTTTGTACCTTGCTATGTCCCCTGAGGACCTGGATTCGGATTATGTTCCCAGGATTAGCAGAAGAGATCTATCCCGAGGTATACGGGACCGGAGCATTAGCATTAGCAGACGCAGGTGCATACATTGGAGCAGAACCAGGATCTGAGGACGAGATTGTGCTAGAGGACTTCTCCTGAGTATTGGCTTGAGATACTCATTTATTTCTGTTTCTAGTACTTTATTTCCATTCTATTGCACTGATGTATCAAACTTGTTCTCGGATTATTCTCCGAGACACTTTTATTGAGATTTGTTAGTTTATGTTTATTTGCATTTATTCTGGCATTTGATCTATGATTATCTGTTGTGGATGAGATTAGAATAGACTGAGACTTGTATCTTGGACCTACTTAGTGTTGTACTACAACTTAAGTATGCCCCGATGGATCCATTAAATTGGGTTTGTCCATCGGTGTGTGCTGCTGGCCATTATCACGCGTCCGGTCCCTCGATATTTTGGGACTGGGGCGTGACATGGTTTTTGTGGTGGTCCATGCAGGTCAACGACTAAATTGTTCGATTTTAACTTAGGGACCGAACAGGCCTGCAATAAGAATAGGATAAGTTTCTAGGATCTCATCCACTTGCTTGAAACGTTCTTGATATCTATATCGAATTCAAATTAATTTCTTGACTTGCATCTTGCCTTCATTCCTGTGCGCCTCTTATTGTTTATTTTGAATGCAGAGTAATGGATTCACGAGCAAACGACGAAACTCCAGCAAGAACACCAATAGGTGCTGTAGCCACCTACGGAGAAGATGAAGTGACGCCATTGAGTGGAGATCCCTCCACTCACCGAAGCAGCCAAGCAGATCAGCACGCTTCTAGATTTCGGCGTGATGACATCTCGCCGCCTTCGCAGTTTGCTCCACCGATGCCTACCGTTCCACAAGGGCAGGCTATGGATGAACAACAAATGTTTCGAATGTTCTACGCGATGATGCAAGCCCATCAGAAGGTTCATCAAGAAGCTCAGCAAAACCAAGCGGAGAAGTTCATCGACAGATTTAGCTTGGAGTTACGGAAGTTAATCAGCTCCGTTACACCTACCATAGACTCGGACGTTCTTGCTGCAGCACGACCCATGGAGCGCAACACAAGTATAGAGTCCAGTCAGAAGCGGCCGTATGCATCAGCACCAGACCAAGCACAACAAGAAAGAGTTGCAAAGCGACCACAGATGAATCCACCACAGAGAGCATCTACACCACTTGCACTAGTCCTTCCTACTTGTCACTACTGTGGCAAGGTAGGCCATTTCGCTAAAGAATGTCGACGCAAATTGGGACTATGTTTATCTTGCGGATCCAAAAAGCATTCGGTAAGGGATTGCCTTGAACGTCGAGAGAAATCAGTAATGATTCATCAACCAGCCATATCAGCACCAGCCGGAGCACCACATGAAGAAATTGCAAAGAGTTTTCTCCTGCACCAGCCGCCAGAAGCATCTCCGTAAGTACTGCCTATCTGTCAGTATTGTCGCAAGAGAGGCCACATTGAGAACGAGTGCAGACGTAAATTGGGATTATGCTTAATTTGCGCGTCCAACCAACACTTAGCCAAGGATTATCCTCAGCATCGAAAGAGAGCACTAATGTTAAACAGACAAGTATTACCAGCACCAAGGCCAGCCTCTCCAGCATTGGAAGCACCGCAAACGAGAGTTGAAGGAGTCAGACCACCAGCTCCAGGAGGATATCAGCAGAGACCACCATTGGCATCACAAGCAGCACTCTTTCAGCAGGCCCAGCAGCAAATGAATCCACCATAAGGACGCGGACAAGCTTATGCGATAACCTTGGAGGACGCACAGATTCATGGAGTAGCTAATGCGCGTAAGTTTTTATAATTATCTGCTTCTAGATTTGCTTTAGTTTGTGCATGTTGGTTCGTGACCTCAGCCTTAACCTAGTAATTTTAAACTTGCTTATAATTGATAACCTAGTATGCTTTTATAAACGATAAACTGGTTTTCTAAAAACTGTAATTTTCTAGATTTCCTTCATTCAGGAAATTCTATAACTTCCATTGCTTAGGGAAATAATTTTCCCTATGTGTTTTAAAACCCTCAACATTGAATCTTCTTGATCGTGATGTGCTTCGAACAATATTTACAACCGTGTCATCTCGGTTGACCGGTTATTCTTTGATTGCGAGGACGCAATCCTCTTAAGGGGGGTAGATTATAACCCCCCTGATTTTTCAAGACTTTTAATTTAAATTTTTCACAATTTTCTGTAATTTTCTGGAATTTTCTATAATTAAAAACCTAGGTATTTGGTAATTAAATAATTTTTAATTGCTGTTAATTAATATTAAAATATTATGAAAATAATATTTTCTGGTGTAAAATGGAAAACTAGACATAGGGTAATTTTTCGAAAATTTATTGGACTCCGGAAGCATTTTTAAAGCCCTAAAAACCAATGTATTTCTAAACCTAAATAAATTCTGACTGAACCCGGTTTAATTGAAATTAAACCAAACCAAACCGACTCAAACCGAACCGGACCAACCCAGCCTTAACGGGTCGGGTCGGGTCGGGTCTGGTCGGATCCGAATCGAACCCGACCCGGACCCGAAACCCTAACTGTAAACTCCCTCGACCAGATTTCAGTAATTTAGGATTATTTTTAGCTAATTAGAATTAGTGCAACTTTTTAAAATTTATTTTGTTTACATATCCTATTGATTTGTGCACCTGTCCCTCACACAATTATTTAGGATATTACACTAGCTGTTTTTCTCAAACAAAATTTACATACCTGCCTTAGACATGATAGACTATTTTCCTGAATTTTGTGCAACTCTCAGATGCTTTATTTTGAGCCTCGTTTGAGACGCACAAATATCGTTACAAAAGTCCGTATTTGTTTTCCTATTTAATTTGCTGCTCTTTACCCATCTCTGTACCCCTAGGGATTTGAGGCCCAACCTGCACCAGTTTTGCCCAAACAAAAATACGATAATATTCTACTTTGAATATACTACAATTAGTATATTGACACCATAGTAAAATTATGGCCCTACCTGCCTCTAAATAATTAGAGAACACCGTGCGCAGTATTTATTAAATAATAAATACGATGACCCGTATCACCAAGAAACCAGGCCCTGCCTGTCACTACCCAATTCTAGAAAATAGGATATTTTTTTTATTTTTATTTGATAAATAGTGGATTATATTTAATTAATTATATTTATATTTAAATAGTGCTTGTATTATTTTTAATGATTGTTTTAGGGTTTTGGCTAGCCTGGACCCATGTTCGACCCTAGTGGACCCATGTCCGACCCAGCCCACACCCTTGTGAGATTTATTTTGGGGCTTAGAAATATTTATTTTATTTTTAGGAGGTTAGTTGGAGAGAATTGGAGTTAGTTTGAGTGTTTTTGGAACCTGAAACCCAAAACCGAGTTTCGGGAGGGCATTTTGGTCATTTGGACTTGTGTAAACCCCTATTTAATTACTTGGCCGGCCCCTACCTACCCCCCACCCGTGCAAACCAGCGACCACAGCAAGGAGCAGCAGCCATTCTCTTCATTCTACTTCTTCTTCTTCATTTCTTCTTCTCCACTTCTTCTTCCTTCTTCCTTCTTCTCCAAAGTAAGTCTCTTCTTCCATTTTTCTTCTTTCTTCTTTCATTCCTTCTTCCTTAAGCTAACCCTAACCTTACATTTTCTCTAACCTAGATGTGTGGAGCCTAGACTTTGTGTGGAGGCTAGTTTTGGTGGCTTGGAGCTTGAGGGAGGTAATTTCTAGGGGTTGTGAGACTTTGGCCTTGGGATTCCAACTCCCAAGAGGTAAAACCTAACTTTCCCCTTCCTAATTATTTTTGTGTAGTGTAATTAGTGTTGTAGAACCCTCCTAGACCCTAACCCTACCCGTAGGAGGAAGTTGGAACTAGTTTGGGTGAGTTTAGAGACTTTGACATTAGGTTTTGTGTCGAATTCGGGTGGAATCCGAATTTGGCCCAATTTTGGGTGATGCCCTAGGTTAGATGGACCTAGGTAGACGTTGTCAGGTGTCTAGAGGGTGAGTGCGTGTCTCCGTTCGGACACGGGAAGCCGCGTCGCAGAGAAACGGGCGTTTCGGGCGAAATTGGGGCTTTTCGTCGTCGCCGATTCTAAGTGCGTGTGCGTTTCCACCACGGACCTAGAATCGATGCGGGAGCGCATTTTCTAGGATCTAGACATCGTGTAGAGCGCGTGGGTAAATTTTGGGCCGATTCCGAGTTCGTTTGGTGTGCGTTTCAGGAGGTTTTCCGAGCCGCGCACCACGTGTTCGTCGAAATGACCGAACGGCCATTTCGACTTGGTTTCCTCGTTTTGGGTTTGTGCGCGCGTTGGGTTAGTATTAGGGAGTGTGTGCTAGAGTTCTCGGGCTATATTTTATATATTTTAGGGTATTGGTGAGTGTCGGGGTCGTTGGGCGTGAGTGGGGCGTGTGGTTTGGGTGTTGTTGTGTGTTGTGTTGTGTTAGTGTATATGTATCTATATATATATATATATTTATATATAGATGTATGTGTGTTTATATATATATATTTATATATGTATGTGTGTATTTAGATCTATGTGCTTGTGTGTGTATATGTCTATGTGTATATATATATATATATATATATATATATATATATATATATATATATATATATATATATATATATATATATATATATATGTATATGTGTAAGTGCGCTTGTGTGTGTGTATATGTATATATATATTTTGGGTGTATGTATATATATATATATATAGTTGAGAGTGTGTGTAGATATATATATATGTTAAGTGTATATATATATATATGTAGCTATGTATATATATTTATGTGTGTGTGTGTGTTGTTAGTGTTGTGAGTGTGTGTGTGTATTAGTGTGTGAGTGTGTTAGTGTGTGTGTTAGTGTGTGTGTTAGAGTGTGTAGATGAGTGTGAATATATATAGATATCTAGTTATATATATATAGATATATATGTATGTATATATATATAGATAGTGATATATATATATATATATATGTATATAGGTATGTGTGTGTGATTGGGTGTTAGAGAGGGGGGGGGGGGAACCAACAGAGCAGTGGCTGCAGCTGCTGCTGCACTGCAGCAGCAGCACAACAGCAGCAGGGAGCTGCAGCAGCAGCAGTACCAAGAGGAGCAGCAGCAGCGCAGCAATAACAGCAGCCAGCAGCAGCATCATCAGCATGTAGAGCCAGCAGCAGCAGCGCGTTGGCGAGGCTAGTAGCAGCGGGTAGTGTTAGCGAGGGATAGGTAATAGATAATAGTTAGAGTTATGTACTTCGCTCCAGTCCTGACTGGGCATATTTTTTCCAGAGGATCCTGAGGACTATTGCCCTACGTTCTACGGGCCTGGTGTTGACGACTGTTGTGACCCCGTGATCGAGGAGGAGTGCGCCGAGGAGACGCCGATAGCACCCTAGTTAGCTAGGTGGGTTTCCTAGGTTGTTTCCAGTAGTTTGTATTTTGGATGACTGTACTTATTCTTTTGATGCTGTGTGATGTTGTAGCTATTTGTAGACTTGGACTGTATTATTTTGGGATTGTCTTGCTCTTTTGGTTCTGTTTCTTTGTTTATATCATATCGTGCTTTATTTCTTTCCCTAGATTTTGTGATTGAGAGTTCATATATATATTGCATGGTTGCCTCCTTTGGGAGAGGATTTTATATATAAATTGCGTGGTTTTGCCCTCCTTTTGGAGAGGTCATGCCGGATTTTTCAGTGAGATATAGATAGATATGGTTGACCTAGAACGGACCTTTACAGCGTTCTACCGCCGATTCTGCGGCGTAGGCTGGACGTACCCACGGCTCATGCCCGATTTTCGGGTGCGGGTCGTGATAGATAGATATGGTTGACCTAGAACGGACCTTTACAGCGTTCTACCGCCGATTCTGCGGCGTAGGCTGGACGTACCCATGGCTCATGCCCGATTTTCGGGTGCGGGTCGTGACACTGCCCCTGCCCAGACTCACCCCCACCCCCTCAGGACCCTCCCACAGCTTTTCCCTCTCAATTCTGAGCCTTTTAGTATTTTCTGGGAACATGGTATTTTATCAGACAAATTGCGTAATTACGCAAAATACCAATTTTAGGACATATTTGTAATTTATAAAATTTTAGGGGTTTTTATGCAAATTTCCAGTGTGAGATGGCATCACCTCATTGGCTGGTGAATATGGACCGTCCATGTGTCATGTGGGACCCACAAAATATCAGCCTAGATATTTAAAAACCCAAAATTACCTAAATAACCCTAGAGTTCTAATTATTTACCACCTATGCCATCCCCTAAACCCTATTTAAACCGACCCCCCCCATTCCCAAACTCCCCACACCACCCTCCGGCCACCACCCTCCACCAGACCCCTGCCGAACCCCTCGCCACCTCCCTACCCTCCTCCCCGATCACCGGAGCGCCGCCCTGGCCGACTGCTCCGCCGCCGGCATCCCCCGCAGCCCAATCCCCCCAACACCAACAGCAGCTACCTCCACCACCCGAATCACCCCCACCACCGCCTCCGGCCGTCGTGGACCACCGCCACCCCCCCAACCACTCCGCCCCGACCCCCTCCGTCAGACCGACCAACTCCCACCGCCCCACGACCACCCCTCCGGCCGCCCTCACCCCCACAGCACCGCCAACCTCCCTAACCCTAACAGTCACCTCCCCCATCCCGACCGCCTCCAGTCACCACCACCGCCACCTCTGACCACCGCCACCTCCCCCGAACGGTTCGCCACCCTCTCCTCCACCGATCCCCTACCCTACACCGCCGCTGCAGCTGCTGCAAGCTGCCGCTGCTGCTGCTGTTGCTGACAGCAACTGTTGCTGCTGCTGCCCCTCCGGCCAGCCGCCACCTCCTCCGCCGCCGTCCTTCCGCCGGCGACGAGCTGAGGGCCCCCTCTGTCGACCTGTCAGGTATAAATACCTGTAAATACGTAAGTAAATCCTATATGCATTGTATATATGTATATATTATATGTATATATATGTATATATTTTTATATATATTAATATATTTTATTATATGTATTCAGTATTAATTATATATTAATAATATAATACTGTATACACAGTATATATATGTATTTATATTTTCTGCATTTTTCTCTTTTTTTTATATATATATCATTATTATTTATATATATACATATATATATATATATATATATATATATATATATATATATATATATATATATATATATATATATATATATGTGTGTGTGTGTGTGTGTGTGTGTGTGTGTGTGTGTGTGTGTGTGTATTTATATATATTATCTATATACTATTATATATATATATTAAAATACTGTGTATATTATATATATATATATATATATATATATATATATATATATATATATATATATATGTGTGTGTGTGTGTGTGTGTGTGTGTGTGTGTGTGTGTGTGTGTGTGTGTATTTATATATATTATCTATATACTATTATATATATATTAAAATACTGTGTATATTATACAGTGTATATATACTATTATATATATATTATATATTTTTTATTTTCTGTTTTATTTCCTTATATATATATATATATATATATATATATATATATATATATATATATATATATATATATATATATATATATATATATATATATATATATATATATATATATATATATATATATATATATATATGTATCTATATATTATTATATTATATATATATTATTATACTGTAAATATACAGTATATGTATATATGAAAATATATATGTATTTTTCTTTTTCTTTCTTATATATATATATATATATATATATATATATATATATATCTAATATATGTCTATATATATACTATATAAGTATAAATATATTCATATGCTTTTCATTTTATTATATGTAATTATATTATATAAATATACTATATACTAATAAATATGTATGTATATATATATTTTAATTCTTGCACTTTTTTCTTTCTTTTATATATATGTATATATGTAAATATATATATATATATATATATATATATATATATATAATTCCTGCATTTTTCTCTTCTTATATATATATATATATATATATATATATATATATATATATATATATATATATATATATATATATATATATATATATATATATATATATGTAATATATATATCTATATATGTATATATTACTTATATATGTATATATATATATTATATGTATATATATGTATACCTTCTCATTTTTTTTATGTATATATATATATATATATGACTTATATATGTATATATATTATTATTATATCATATGAATATATATATATATATATATATATATATATATATATATATATATATATATATATATATATATGTATCTTTTTTCTGCATTTCCCTTTCCTTTATATATATGTAAACATATATATATACATATATGTATACCTATTATATATATGCTATATATATATACATACTATGTATACTATATCTATAGGTATATATATATACTATATATATATATGTACCCTATATTATATATATGACTATATATATATATATATATATATATATATATATATATATATATACCTAAATATATATATATGCTATTATATTATGTGCCCTTTTATTTAATTGGTATTTACAAGCCCAATAACGTCTTAAACAGAAAATGTCTCCAACGCAGTCAGTGACCCCCTATCACAAGAACCCTCAGACTTGACTGTGAAATCAGGGTTCCAACACAATCAGGAAGTAGGCAAGTATACCTTGCCAAGTTACTGTCTAAATTCAAATGCTGTTATATGCTATTTTCTCCTGAATTTCATATGACTGTGAGTACCTGAGTTTGCCTCAGGTACAGTCAACAGATACGTTGACTTGTAGCATAATTAACTTAGTCTTTTCAGACCTACCAACATCTGTGAGGGTATCCTAATATCCTCTTAGACCCTATCACGGGAACACGCAACATGGTTGCAATACATATTGGGATACGAGCTGCGTATTTGATTAGCTACCAGTACGTGTGACACGCATCACGGCTTAGCATAAAATCAGGAAAACTCAGAAAAGTACGACTTGGCATCTAGTTACATTGGGCGAAAAAGATAACTAGTAGACGTATGGGATACCCCCTCCATGAGTCTTTTATCCTTCGTACCATGCTCCTCGGAGATGGTCGATTACAAAGCTACCCGTGTGTCCGGGGGCATATGACACATATACTAGCCAGTCAACACGAATGGTGAATTAAGTCAGCATATGTCAAGCCTACACATTCCCATGCGTACTACGAGGTCTTTACTTGCATTCACTTAGATGGTTAGCACCCTATATTTATTTATTCAGTATTTTCATACCTGGCATGTTATTTTCCTGTATCTTGTTATGTCCCACTGAGGACCTGGTTCCCTTCCAGATTTAGACGAGGCCTACTACCCTACGGTGTATGGTCCAGGACAGGAGACTAGGCATGCCACAGAGGAAGAACTAGAGGAGACACCATCAGAATTTACCTGATCCTAGCAGCTTGTCACCTGGAGATGGAGCATATTTTCCTTAGATAGACGATACTTTAGTCTATCTTATTTTGGCACTATTATTATCTTTTGTAGTGGGGTTGTTCCCACAAGATGTGTACTATGACATTTTCAGACTCAGCATTATATATATTCAGCACTATTTCCTGACATTTCTGTGGATGAGATAGATTTGAATGTATTAGACTTGTAGTATTTTAGGACAGCGTAGCACGTTCCTTTGGGTCCATAATAATGGATTAAACCTATAGTGACGTGTCAGCTGGCCAATGCCACGTGGCCTAGTTCCATACATTTTGGGACTGGGGCGTGACACTAACCGAACCCTAGATCCCGAATCCCACCGGATTTACTGTTCAGGCCCTATAAATACCTCGACGTTCGTGCCAGCCGCCGCCGCAAACCCTCTCTCATCTCCTCCGCTGCCGCAGCTTAGCCGTCGACGAACTCCCCTCGCCTGAACCCTAATCTCCCCGCCGCCTTCTTCCTCCTTGTTCCACCCGTCCCCGACCAGAACGACCACTCTCCTCCGCCCAGCCCCGCTCGACCCCCTCGCCTCGCCGACCTCTCCCGACTTCCACCGTCCCTCCGCCCTATCCCAGCCCAGCACCACCACCATCGACCATCCCCAGAGCCCTCGACCCCGACGAACACCACCACCCCAACTCCTCGAGCCCGACCCTCCACCACCGTAGCAACCCATCTCCGCTTCGCCTGAGCCGCCCGCAGCTACCAGTTCCGCCTCGCCGACCTCCGCCCAGCCTCGCACAGTCTCCACGACCCGTAGCCCTAGCTCCGACATAGCGGACACGGACACAGCAGCTCTCAGGCAGGACATGGCTGAACCAGGACACGAAACAGTCACCCGGACACGAGAACTTCTCGTTCCACGGAGCCCTGTTCAGGTAACCCATTCTCTCTCCTCGTTATTCCATTTTTCGTTCTGTCAGTTGTGTCGCGTAGACTGTGTTACCCTCTCGATGCCCGTGCAACTCGCTCGGTGCGTCGCGTCCTGTGGTGATCGCGAACCGCGATCCAAAAACAGGAAAACCAATGCCCTGGTTCACCCCGGAACTGAGTGCGCCCCGCCAAACGGGATGACTTGGTCGCGCACGGTCTTCACCGAAACGTATGCACCGTTGATACGGAGGTGCAGGATTTCGCAGAAGTTGATTTGGATGTGCGTGCACACTGGAATCAACGCGTATCCTCCGACAACGCCCCGTATCCGCCTGTTCTGGAACATGTCGTAACTTTGTGTACACACGTCGAATCGAGTCGAAACTTGCGCCATCGGACTCGTAGCAATACGCTGGTCCTGTGACCCAAGTTAGGTTCAATTCTGAGAACGTTGACAAAATCGCGTATCGTGGGCCCCGCGGCTCCACTTGACGGGCGATTTTGTGATCGGCTCATCGGAATCCAATTCTGGAAGTTCCATTGGGTTCGTATCATCGTTCCTGACTTGTTGACACTAAGTTTTAGGAATTTGGAGACCTTTGACCTTGACACATTTTTTTGGTGCAAAGCGGCCCACATGTGGACCCCGCTTTGACCAGAAACTGTCATTTTCGCCCCTGTGTTCAAATTGGACTTAAGGACAGGCATTTCTAGCTATTTGATATCTTCTGAGACTGTTGGTGATGTTTATTATAGTTTTTGGAGGAGTACCTGCAGGATCCACTGATACAGGGACAACTGTTGGTATTCAAACCCCAATCAAGTGTTCCTTGCCAACATTGCAGTTCTTGTTACATATTTTCTTGACTTATATATATTATTGTACATGCTTAACCTAGGACCGTGTGACTTACTTAGCGTCCGATTAATAGTCAGGTGCCAACACCGTACGCGACGTTGTGTATTGTCATCTAGACATGGATACCGAGACCCTATATTTCTCGTACTTGTCTTATCAAGTACATTATAACCCAGGACACTAGACACTAATCATGAGTCAGGATCTTTCTGAGATATTCATGGTGATTCTGTGTAGGTTACAGGATTTATGACATAGATATTTTATTCATAGACATTATATGACTTGCTACATTAGATATGATCTTACGTGACATGGACATGATGCATCGTGGACATGAGACGTGTGATTACATTGGGTGGGGAGAGACACACAGGCTACAGGCTGATATATATATATATATATATATATATATATATATATATATATATATATATATATATATATATATATATATATATATATATATATATATATATATATATATTTATTATGGTAAGGCCTTAGACTCTACATCAGAGCTAGGCACTCTACTAGTGTTATATTTATTGTGAGGCCTCTGTCACGCCCCAGTCTCAAAATGCCGAGGGACTGGAGATGCGTGGCAATGGCCAGCAGCACGCACCGATGGATAACCCAATTTAATAGAACCATCAGGGCGTACTTAAGCTGTAAAGAAGGTCTACTACAACAAGTCACACTAATCTCATCCATAAAGATAAAGAAATAAACTGCATAATGAATTGGAAATAAATAGCAACAACAAGTCAGTCGGAGAAATAATCCGACTTATGTCTGAATACACTGGCTCAATAGGCCAGGAACAAAAGAGATAAACATGAAATAAATACTGAGTACGGGAACAGGTACTCAGGAGAAGTCTTCGGCAGTTACCTCGTCTTCAGGGTTCAGTTCTGCTCCAGCGATAGCTTCAGCTCCGGTCCCGTACACCTCCGGATACTGCTCCTCAGCTAAACCTGGGGACATCATCCATTCCAGGTCCTCAGTGGACATAGCAAGGCACATAATAAAATAAGCCAAATAAATGCAGTACAAATAAATAAATGAAACAACAGGGTAAACTATGTAACCATCTATGTGATATGCAAATGAGAGCAACACTAGTACTCAGGCTGAGACCGCTACAAGCTCTGTGTCGGGGAGCCGGTAGCAGTAATAACACGTAAAGGGTCTAGCTCTGCTGGAGAGTCTACAACCTCACAATAATAGTAGATATATATATAGAACATCATGTAGCCTGTGTGTCTCTCCCCACCCAATGTAATCACGCAAACCATGACCATAACGTCTCATGTCCATGTCAGCGGGATTATAACTAATGCAACAAGTCATACTGTCTATAAATAAATATCTCTGTCAAGTCCTGCATCCTATACAGAATTACCATGAATATCTCAGAAAGATTCTGTCCATGTATAGTGTCAAGTGTCCTGGGTTGTAGGGTACTTGATAGGTCAAGTACAAGAGTAAAGGGTATCGTAAATCCATCTCAAAATGACGAACCCAACACCGCGTATGGTGTTGGCACCCGACTATGATCGGACACTAGGTACGTCATACGTTTCCTAGGTTAAGCAGTTTAAACAAGTTTATATGAATTTATACAAGAGATCCAGCAAAATATTATCACAGGAAATATGAAAATAAAGACTGCAAGTTGGCAAGGTGCACTTGCCTGATATTTGGATTCCACTTAGGTCCTGTTCTCGAAAATTTCCAGAGATGTCTCCGAAAGCTGAAATAAACTGTACCATCATGCTCAGAAGGTGTCAAATAGCTAGGAACGCCTATCCTTGGGTCCAATTTGGAGACAAAGACAAAAACGGTAATTTCGGGCCAAAACGGGGTCCACCGGTGGGCCCGCTTTGTACCGAAAAACGTGTCAGGGTCAACGGTCTCAAAATTCACCAAACTTAGTATCAACAGGTCAGGAACGCTGATACGAACCCAACGAAACTTTCATATTTGAATTCCGATGAGCCGATCCGAAATTGCCTGTCGAGCGGGGCCTGTGGGGCCCACGACACGCGATTTTGTCAACGTTCTCAGAATCGAACCAAACTTGACCCACAGGACCAGCGCAAGTTTCGTCTCGATCTGACGTGTGTGCACAAAGTTAGGGTAAATTATAAAAAAGTCGGATACGGGGCGATATCCGCGGATACGCGTTAATTCCGGGGTGCACGCACACCCGAATCCACTTCCGCGAAATCCCACACGTCCGTATTGACGGCGTGCACGTATCTGTGAAGACCGCACGCGACCAAGTCGTCCCGTTTGGCGGGGCGTACTCAGTTCCGGGGTGAAACAAGGTCTGGTTTTTTCTGTTTTTGGATCGCGGTGTGCGATCACCACAGGACGCGATGCCCCGAGCGGTTTATCCGGGCACCGAGAGGGTCATACAGGCTTCGCAACGCAATTTACAGAATCAAAATCGGAGGTACAGGGTGCAAGATACGAGTACCTGAACGAGGACCTTCGAAACTAGGGTTTTCCGTGTCCGATACGCATCCCGTGTCTTGGACGCTGTGTCAGCCGTGTCCGCGTGTCCGGCAGCGAGTCCGGCCTAGGGCTCCAGGGCCGTTGAACAGCGGTGGCCGGGGGGGACGTCGGTGGCTGCGGGGCTCGGGTGAGGGCGGTGGACTCCGGTTACAAGGGGGAAGAGGGAGGAGGAGGAGGAGGTGCTGGAGGGTTCTGGTGAGGGGGAGGCGCTGGAGACGGGGCGCTGGTCGGCGGGAAGGAGGTCGGTGGTCGGCGAGGGGGATCCAGCTGCTAGGGTTCCGGCGGGGGGTTTGGCTAGGGGAGGTGGGAGTGAGGGCGGAGGAGAAGAAGAGTGGGGGTTTTATAGGGGGTGCCGGGGCGGATGTGGCCGGGCGAGGCGGGGCTGAGGTCGACGTGGCCAGCTCCGGCGGAGGCGGCGCGAAACCAGGGCGGTGGCGCGAAGGAATCGGTCACCGGTGATCGTGGGGGGGGGGGGGAAGAGAAGGGGACCGGGTCGGGCGCGGGTTCCGGGTTGGGCGGACCCGCCCGACCCGCTAGGGTGGCTGGGCTGGGCTGCTGGGCTCGGCCCACTGGGCCGGGCCCAAAACAATAATAAATAAAAATAAAAACAATAATAATAATAATAATAATAATAATAATAATAATAATAATAAAAACAATTAATTAATTACCTTAAATAGTTTTTAGGCATTTAAAAATAGGTCTGAGGCCCAATAAAATCCAGAAAAATTACCCTAAGTCCGGTTTTCTATTTTACACCATAAAATCATATTTTTATTATATTTTAATATTAGTTATTAGCAATTAAAAATTATACAATCACCACAGCACTTATGTAAATTTCTGAAAATTGCAGAAAAATCCCCAAAAGATTGATTTTAAAAATCTGAAAATTTTAGGGTGTTTACAATCTACCCCCCTTAAGAGGATTGCGTCCTCGCAATCGAAGGGTAAACTACAAAGGCACGAATTTATAGAATTAAAGAATGCTTAGGTTTTACCTGCATCTGCAAATAAGTGTGGATAACGCTGGCGCATAACATCCTCTCGTTCCCAGGTCGATTCGCCAGGAGAGTGTTGTTTCCAAGCTACCCGAACCAGTCTGATTGTCTGCCCTCGTAGTGTCTTTCACTGGTGTCGAGTATACCCATTGGCTGCTCCTCGTATCTCAGGCTAGGGCCCACTGAAATCTCAGAATGATCAACTATATGACTTGGGTCCGTCACGTATCGCCTCAGCTGTGAGACGTGGAATACATCATGCACTCCCTCTAAGGATGGAGGTAATGCAAGACGATAAGCCACCTCACCAATGCGCTCCAAGATATCAAATGGCCCAATATACCTTGGGCTTAACTTGCCTCTGCTGCCAAATCTGATGGTACCTCGAGTGGGCGAGATCCTCAAAAATACATGCTCTCCTTCCTTGAACTCCAGGGGTCGTCTGTGCGCATCGGCCCAATGCTTCTGTCTATCCTGGGCTGCACAGAGATGGTTCTGAATATGCTTTACTTTCTCCACTGTCTCCGTTACCAACTCTGGACCCAGCAATTGACGTGTAATACCCCGTTCCGCTCAAGCGGACTGCCGATTCAAACGGCAAAGGTGCAAACGTCCCGACCCGTCCTGCTCAGGCAAGAATACTCGTTTGAGGCAAGGATATCTAGACTTGGTCCCTACAGGAGTTCGGCTTAGGCTTTCAGAGGCTCGCTCGCAGTATCACTCGACCGAGGCGGATCATCGCTAAGGTGGGTGGCTACGGTGAACTTGTCTTTGCTTAGCCAGCACACATAAAATACGAATTGATACATGCTAGTCGCTAGGTGAATCACCCCCTGCATGCTAATAAGAATACAACGCACCTAGCTAAGGGAATAATCCCAACTTGTATTGCTTATGCTAGAACATGGAAAGGAAATATTGTTTATATGTTCAGACCCTCGCATGCTACCCTTGCCTTGTGCAACCAGACCCGCTATGCCTCGAGTAGAACGATTTGTATATATTCAGTAGTGCACTGTTCACTCCCTAACACTGCACAACCCTAGATAACATCGCTCGGAAAGGCCTCGTACGGTTTCGCTCGGCTTACCTTCGGGCCCGAGCGAACTTGAATGCAATAAGTTATACAAGTGCCTGCTTGCCTACTTTTATATATTGCCTAGTTCAATGCTTGCTGCATAACTATGCCCAGACCGTGAAATACTTTGCTTGTCATGCATTCATTTAGGTTCTCCTCGGAAGACTACCTGATAGTCGTTCCGTGCATGAATAAACCTGAATGTACCTGGGACCGTTAGGTCGCTAAGGCAATTCCCGAACCAGGAAACTTGCACAAATCCTGTGACCCAAGAATTCCCTGCTCATTGAGCAATACTGTCCTGCACTGAATCAAATGGCTCACGGAGCCGATACTCAACATTGAGAGTAATCCTGATCCTGCCCCCAACAAGTTCCATATATATATATATATATATATATATATATATATATATATATATATATATATATATATATATATATATATATATATATATATATATATCTCCTGACTTAAACTCGTTCCATAAAACTTGTTCTATATATATATATATATCCTGCTTAGAACTTGTTCCTGTTCCTGACCCGAAACCTGAAGATTAGAGACTTGCCCGGTCACAGGACAACTTGGAAAACAAGGTATAGTTCCGCGGACGGTTGCTGGGGCACTGGCACCGATCCGATCCGGACGGAACTTCTGAGTAGTCGCCTGCTTCGAGCAGAATATGGTGCAATGCCTCATGTTTTGCTTGCGTACCATTCTGACAAGAGACTACGCCGTCCACTAATGGCGCCGTGCCAGTGACCTCATGTTCATATAGATAAGTCATCCTCGCTTAGCGGCTACCCGCGTGCGAGTCATTGCATCGCATCGAGAATAACTGAACACCTGAACGATCTTGTCATAACAACACTTGTGCATAAAGAGCACTTGATCATCGTATGCAACACACCTAATATTTCCTGTAAACCGTACGCCCAGAACGGGATCTCGCACTGAAACGCTTGTGTTTGCATATGCTTTGCTCCTGAATGCTTATATATGTTTCTGCTTGATTTAACATGGTTTGCCTTGGACAGGGAAGGACAAATGGTAAGTTGGTAAGTCTCGCCGTATTTCCTCTCATGTCGCACGGCGCACTGCCACACGGATTAGGCTATTCAAATCTTGCATGAAACTGATCCTAAGGCAACTAGAAAGATAACTTAATAGTTGTGCACGAAACCTTTATTACGTGTTTGGATTTGTCGAGCGGGCGAGTAGCCTCCCCACTAGTGCATTCATGTACTGATAACCCACCAGATTGCTTGCAGGGTGCGGGAGTACCTCGTTCGGTGCGGATGCCTCCTTCGTGCGCGCTAAGGCATGGAGTTCAACTCAGAAGCCTTGGAACGCTACGATCCGGAACTGAAGCACATATACAAGACATAATATTGGAATATCGCCTCGCCAGAACATCGCCTGTGTATCATCCATAAATGTAGCCACTTGGCACGCCTTTATGTTTCAGAGAGAGCTCGAGCGACTTGTAATCTCGGCTATACGCCGCCTGTAACACTTGTTTCAATATAAATAAAAGAGCTTGCTTTACTCCAACTTGTGTTCTCATGCTTTCGTTATATTGTCGACTCAGTGAACCTGTTACCGATCGCCTATGCGTTCATGATTCCGCTGCACTCGGACAATCTGTGCGACTCTGTGGCTTAGAACTCTTACCGCCAGCCAATGAACCATGGCCTTGCACGGGCGCGGCTAACGCTCGTGCTGTATCACGCCCGGATGGGTCAAAACGATCGTTCCGCGGGAGCGCTGGCGCGGTGATTCTCGCCTAGCGGGAACGGCCGATTTGCCTGCGGGAGATCGGGGCGTGACATGACGTTCGCCAACGTCGCTCCAGCATACTGGCGATCTGCACTTCCTTCCGTACAACGCCTTG
Organism: Iris macrosiphon; assembly: GCA_036927795.1. NCBI lineage: Eukaryota > Viridiplantae > Streptophyta > Magnoliopsida > Asparagales > Iridaceae > Iris > Iris macrosiphon. The sequence continues at coordinate 161,185,124 of JAYESA010000001.1, forward strand.
AAAGGTGCCATCTGAATGCTTGCCTGATAGCTGTTGTTGTAGGAGAACTCCACTAAGTGCAGATGATCTTCCCAAGATCCTCCAAAGTCCAGTATACATGATCGCAACATATCTTCCAAGATCTGAATTGTGCGCTCTGATTGTCCGTCTGTCTGGGGATGATAGGCAGTACTAAATTTGAGCCTGGTGTCGAGACTCTCTTGCATGCTTCGCCAGAAGTGAGATATAAATCTCGAGTCTCGATCTGATACAATGCTAACCGGCACTCCATATAATTTTACGATCTGTCGCATATACATGTCGGCTAGTACTTCCGTGGATTGTCCGACTCTGAATGGCAAGAAGTGAGCCGACTTAGTGAGCCGATCCACGATAACCCATACCGCATCCTTTCCACTAGGGCTTCTTGGAAATCCAGTGACGAAGTCCATGGTAATATGCTCCCACTTCCATTCAGGTATGGGAAGTGGCTACAACATACCTGCAGTCCTTTGGTGCTCGGCCTTTACCTGCTGGCAGACTAAGCATTTTGCCACAAATCGGGCAATCTCCCTTTTCATTCCATGCCACCAGTAATATTGTCTTAAGTCCCGGTACATCTTGGTTCCTCCTGGATGAACCGAGTATATGGAGCTATGTGCTTCAGTCATCAACTCCTGCCTTAATTCTCCATTTGGAACATATAGGCGATTTCCGCACCTTAATGTCCCGTCCTCGTGGATGCGAAGTCCCGTCTGCAGGCCTGCTTCTGTTCTCTCTTTCAGCCTTCGGAACCTGGCATCATTAGGCAAAGCTTCTTTGATTCTCTCCACCAGCGATGACTTAACTTCGAGGTTAGCCAACAAACCATTTTGTCCAGGTAGAACAACCTCTATCTGAAGATCTTGCAAGTCTTGTAATAGCTGAGGCTGCTCCGTTAAGAAATAAGCTGAGAGTTTTTTGCTGAGGGCGTCGGCTACAACATTTGCTTTCCCCGGGTGGTACTGCAGATTTATGTCAAAGTCCACCATCAACTCAAGCCAACGCCTTTGCCTCATGTTGAGCTACTTCTGAGTATAAACATACTTCAAGCTCTTATGATCAGTGAATATTTCAACCTTCTCTCCATACAGATAATGCCTCCAGATCTTCAATGCAAAAATCACTGCAGCTAGCTCCAGGTCGTGCGTTGGGTAATTCTTCTCGTGGACCTTCAGCTGCCTCGATGCATAAGCGATAACCTTGCCATGTTGCATCAAGACACAACCTAGTCCACTACCGGACGCATCACTATAAACAACAAAACCTCCTGACCCTGAGGGAAGAGTCAAGACTGGTGCTGTTGTTAGACGCCTTTTTAATTCTTCAAAGGCATTCTGGCATTCTTTCGTCCATATGAACTCCTGATCCTTCCGTGTCAGCTTAGTCATCGGCTCTGCGATCCTTGAAAATTTTTCTACGAACCGCCGGTAATACCCAGCAAGTCCAAGAAAACTTCTCACTTCTGCAACAGAGGTAGGGGTAGGCCAGGTTTCTATAGCAGTGACCTTCTCTGGGTCCACAGACAGTCCTTCACCCGAGATAATATGTCCTAAGAATGGCACCTTGTCCATACAGAACTCATATTTGCTGAGTTTGGCATAAAACTTCTCCCTTCTCAAAGTTTCTAGCACAATTCTGAGGTGTTCCTCGTGCTCTTCGTGGTCCTTGGAGTAGACTAGAATATCATCAATGAATACCATCACGAACTTATCCAAGTACTGATGGAAGACTCCGTTCATCAAACTCATAAATACGGCGGGTGCGTTGGTTAAACCAAACGGCATTACTAGGAACTCATAATGTCCATACTTAGTCCTGAAGGCCGTCTTTGGGATATCTTCCTTCTTCACCCTAATCTGGTGATAACCGGATCTAAGGTCAATCTTTGAGAATACCCTAGCACCACTCAATTGGTCAAACAAGTCATCAATGCGTGGTAAGGGGTACCGGTTCTTAACAGTTACAGTATTAAGGGCTCTGTAATCAATGCACAACCGCACAGTTCCGTCCTTCTTGGGTACAAAAAGTATGGGCGCTCCCCAAGGTGAAACACTGGGCCGGATAAATCCTTTCTCCAGAAGGTCGTCAACTTGTGCTTTCAATTCCACTAACTCCTTAGGTGCTAGCCGATATACCGATGAAGTGATAGGTTCGGCTCCTGGAGTTAGGTCTATTGTGAATTCTATCTCCCGATCAGGTGGTAAACCTGGAAGGTCGTCGGGAAATACATCCACAAATTCCGTTATGACTCTTGGATAACCTGAATCCTCTTCTACAGTTAATACCCTAAGAGTTGGCTGGACACCTTGTTCTACAGCTCCTCGAAGAAATTTAAACTCAGGATGGCTAGGGGGTTTAAATATCACTTTTCCAAGCCGGCAGTCCAGTGTCGCATGGTATTGACTTAACCAGTCCATACCAAGTACAACATCGTAATCAGGCATAGAAAAGATCAGGAATTGGGCTCGCATCTCTCGGCCACAGACTACTACCGAACATGATCTACAGATATCACTAACCGGGATAATTCTACCTCCCGTTAGAATTCTCTTCATCTTCGAGAGAGGTGCGGTAGCTACTCTATGTGTGGCTACGAAGCTAGCAGCAATAAATGAATGCGAGGCTCCAGAATCAATGCTACAACAGGAATTGAAACTACTAATATGGTACCTGCTATCACTTCGCATGCAGTAGCTTCCTCAGTGACTGCTAGTGCATATGCCTGACCTCGTCCCTGAGCGGGACCCCTTTGCTGACGAGCTTGCTGGAACATTGCTGCCTGAGGTGGTAGAGGTGGCCTGGCTCCCCCAGGCCCTGTCTGTGTTGCTCCCCCAGCTGGAAGAGCTGCAGGTGGAGCTGGTCAATTCGGAACTCCCTCTCGACGTTCCGAGCAGTCCTTTGAGAAGTGTTGTCCGGATCCGCAAACCAGACAGAGTCCCAGTTTGCGTCTACATTCTCTTTCAATATGTCCTACTTTGCCGCAGTAATGGCAAGTAGGCAGGTTCTTAGTTGCTGCTCTTGGAAGCGGGCTCTTCTGGGGCCGTTTAGCAGATTTCTCTGGTGATGACTTGGTCGGTGCTGAGGAGAATGGACGTTTCAGGCTTGATTCCCTCCGAGTAACGCGCTCCATCCGACGTGCTGCAGCTAGGACGTCGGAGTAAGATGTGGGCGCGAACGATCCGATTAACTTCTGAAGCTTGAACCTGAGTCCATCAAAGAACTTCTCCGCCTTCTCTTCTTCGGTAGGAATTAGAGAAGGGGCGAAGCGGCTCAGGCGAATGAATTCGGCGTTATATTCCTCCACCGTCATGTTGCCCTGGATCAGGCGGTTGAATCTGTCTCGGAGTTCTGACCGAGCAATAGCAGGGATGTACATTTCCTGGAAGAGTCTGGAGAACTCCTCCCAGGTGACCTGATCATGTCCGAGCCTTCTTTCTTCGGACAGCCACCAATGGTGCGCGTTGTCCGTCAGTTGCATCCTGACGGCAGTCATCCATTTGTCCCTTGGTAGTTCAGCGGCCTCCAACTGATGCTGCGTGTTCCTAAGCCATTCATGAACTTCAGTTGGTTCTTCCTTGCCCGAGAAGGTACGGGGCTTGAGTTGACGGAAATCTGTGATAGATCCCGTCGCTGGCCGCCTATTTAGTGGATTTGCATGCTCCAATGCTGCGACGAGGCTGTTCCTTAGGTTCTCGGCCTCACGACGTTGGGCCTCCTGTTGGGTCTGCTGTTGGGCCTGCATCATTGCGTAGAACATCTGGAACATTTGCTGGCCGTCCATTACCTGCCCTGGGGGAAAGACATGCATCGTAGGAGGGAACTGGGGAGGAGGCGGGAAGTCATCACGCCTGAACCTGGAACTTGGCTGGCCAATTTGATTGTTCTGAGAGGATTGTCCTCTGGTATCTGGCGTCGTTCCAGCTTCACAGGTAACCACCGCTTCAGGCGGTGTACCCAAGGGGGTCTCGTCACTACTTCTGGGATCCATTACTCTACATCAAAAGGAAACAATGAGAACGCACAGAGGAATCAAAACATGATGCAATTCAAGCAATTTAATTGAATTCGACATAGAGTCCAAAAACGATTCAATCAATGGATGAGATCCTATAAACTTATCCTATCTTATTGCAGGCATGTTCGGTCCCTAAGTTGAAACCGAACAATTTAGTTTAGACCTGCATGGGCCACCACAAAAAACTATGTCACGCCCCAGTCTCAAAATGCCGAGGGACTGGAGATGCGTGGCAATGGCCAGCAGCACGCACCGATGGATAACCCAATTTAATGGAACCATCAGGGCGTACTTAAGCTGTAAAGAAGGTCTACTACAATAAGTCACACTAATCTCATCCATAAAGATAAAGAAATAAACTGCATAATGAATTGGAAATAAATAGCAACAACAAGTCAGTCGGAGAACCAATCCGACTTATGTCTGAATACACTGGCTCAATAGGCCAGGAACAAAAGAGATAAACATGAAATAAATACTGAGTACGGGAACAGGTACTCAGGAGAAGTCTTCGGCAGTTACCTCGTCTTCAGGGTTCAGTTCTGCTCCAGCGATAGCTTCAGCTCCGGTCCCGTACACCTCGGGATACTGCTCCTCAGCTAAACCTGGGGACATCATCCATTCCAGGTCCTCAGTGGACATAGCAAGGCACAAAATAAAACAAGACAAATAAATGCAGTACAAATAAATAAATGAAACAGCAGGGTAAACTATGTAACCATCTATGTGATATGCAAATGAGAGCAACACTAGTACTCAGGCTGAGACCGCTACAAGCTCTGTGTCGGGGAGCCGGTAGCAGTAATAACACGTAAAGGGTCTAGCTCTGCTGGAGAGTCTACAACCTCACAATAATAGTAAATATATATATAGAACAGCATGTAGCCTGTGTGTCTCTCCCCACCCAATGTAATCACGCAAACCATGACCATAACGTCTCATGTCCATGTCAGCGGGATTATAACTAATGCAACAAGTCATACTGTCTATAAATAAATATCTCTGTCAAGTCCTGCATCCTATACAGAATCACCATGAATATCTCAGAAAGATTCTGTCAATGTATAGTGTCAAGTGTCCTGGGTTGTAGGGTACTTGATAGGTCAAGTACAAGAGTAAAGGGTATCGTAAATCCATCTCTAAATGACGAACCCAACACCGCGTACGGTGTTGGCACCCGACTATGATCGGACACTAGGTACGTCATACGTTTCCTAGGTTAAGCAGTTTAAACAAGTTTATATGAATTTACACAAGAGATCCAGCAAAATATTATCACAGGAAATATGAAAATAAAGACTGCAAGTTGGCAAGGTGCACTTGCCTGATGTTTGGATTCCACTTAGGTCCTGTTCTCGGAAATTTTCAAAGATATCTCCGAAAGCTAAAATAAACAGTACCATCACGCTCAGAAGGTGTCAAATAGCTAGGAATGCCTGTCCTTGGATCCAATTTGGAGACAAGGGCAAAAACGGTAATTTCGGACCAAAACGGGGTCCACCGGTGGGCCCACTTTGCACCGAAAAACGTGTCAGGGTCAACGATCTCAAAATTCACCAAACTTAGTGTCAACAGGTCAGGAACGCTGATACGAACCCAACAGAACTTTCAGATTTGAATTCCGATGAGCCGATCCGAAATCGCCTGTCGAGCGGGGCCTGTGGGGCCCACGATATGCGATTTCGTCAACGTTCTCAGAATCGAACCAAACTTGACCCACAGGACCAGCGTATCACTACGAGTCCGATGGCGCAAGTTTCGTCTCGATCCGACGTGTGTGCACGAAGTTAGGGTGAATTACAGAAAAGTCGGATACGGGGCGATGTCCGCGGATACGCGTTGATTCCGGGGTGCACGCACACCCGAATCCACTTCCGCGAAATCCCACACGTCCGTATCGACGGCGCGCACGTATCTGTAAAGACCGCACGCGACCAAGTCGTCCCGTTTGGCGGGGCGTACTCAGTTCCGGGGTGAAACAGGGTCTGGTTTTTCCTTTTTTGGATCGCGGTGTGCGATCACCACAGGACGCGATGCCCCGAGCGGTTTGTCCGGGCACCGAGAGGGTCATACAGGCTTCACAACATAATTTACAGAATCGAAATCGGAGGTACATGGTGCAAGATACGAGTACCTGAACGAGGCCCTTCGAAACTAGGATTTTCCGTGTCCGATACGCGTCCCGTGTCCTGGACGCTGTGTCAGCCGTGTCCGCGTGTCCGGCAGCGAGTCCGGCCTAGGGCTCCAGGGCCGTTGAACCACGGTGGCCGGGGGGGGGACGTCGGTGGCTGCGGGGCTCGGGTGAGGGCGGTGGAGTCCGGTTGCGAGGGGGAAGAGGGAGGAGGAGGAGGAGGTGCTGGAGGGTTCTGGTGAGGGGGAGGCGCTGGAGACGGGGCGCTGGTCGGCGGGAAGGAGGTCGGCGGTCGGCGAGGGGGATCCGGCTGCTAGGGTTCCGGCGGGGGGTTTGGCTAGGGGAGGTGGGAGTGAGGGCGGAGAAGAAGAAGAGTGGGGGTTTTATAGGGGGTGCCGGGGCGGATGTGGTCGGGCGAGGCGGGGCTGAGGTCGACGTGGCCAGCTCCGGCGGAGGCGGCACGAAACCAGGGCTGTGGCGCGGAGGAATCGGTCACCGGTAATCGTGGGGGGGGGGGGGGGAAGAGAAGGGGACCGAGTCGGGCGCGGGTTCCGGGTTGGGCGGACCCGCCCGACCCGCTAGGGTGGCTGGGCTGGGCTGCTGGGCTCGACCCACTGGGCCGGGCCGGGCCCAAAACAATAATAAATAAAAATAAAAACAATAATAATAATAATAATAATAAAAACAATTAATTAATTACCTTAAATAGTTTTTAGGCATTTAAAAATAGGTCTGAGGCCCAATAAAATCCAGAAAAATTACCCTAAGTCCGATTTTCTATTTTACACCATAAAATCATATTTTTATTACATTTTAATATTAGTTATTAGCAATTAAAAATCATACAATCACCACAGCACTTATGTAAATTCCTGAAAATTGCAGAAAAATCCCCAAAAGATTGATTTTAAAAATCTGAAAATTTTAGGGTGTTTACAGCCTCAGACTCTATATCAGAGCTAGGCACTCTACTAGTGATATTACTGCTACCGGCTCCCCGACACAGAGCTTGTAGTGGTCTCAGCCTGAGTTTTAGTGATGCTCTCATCTTGTATTTTACTTAGCTGGTTATTTAGTATTATCCTGTTTACTCATTTAGTTTCTGCACTGCATTTATTATGGCTTGAGTTATTTTGTACCTTGCTATGTCCCCTGAGGACCTGGATCCGGATTATGTCCCCAAGATTAGCAGACGAGATCTATCCCGAGGTATACGGGACCGGAGCATTAGCATTAGCAGACGCATGTGCATACATTGGAGCAGAACCAGGATCTGAGGACGAGATTGTGCCAGAGGACTTCTCCTGAGTATTGGCTTGAGATACTCATTTATTTTTATTTCTAGTACTTTATTTCCAGTCTATTGCACTGATGTATCAGACTTGTTCTCGGATTGTTCTCCGAGACACTTTTATTGAGATTTGTTAGTTTATGTTTCTTTGCATTTATTCTGGCATTTGATCTGTGATTATCTGTTGTGGATGAGATTAGAATAGACTGAGACTTGTATCATTGGACCTACTTAGTGTTGTACTACAACTTAAGTATGTCCCGATGGATCCATTAAATTGGGTTTGTCCATCGGTGTGTGCTGCTGGCCATTATCACGCATCCGGTCCCTCGATATTTTGGGACTGGGGCGTGACATATTTGTTTCCATCCGACTATCAGATTTTGATACTCATCTTTGATATTAAGTTATTATTCAACACTTTATTCCTACTGATTATTTGTGCTGCGGATGAGATATAGATTTTGTGTGACTTGTTGTGACAGTATATTACCACTGGTGGATTGAATATTCATGTACAACGTACGTGTGTATATGGTTTCTATATATTGGAGTTCGTATACATACGGCTGGACGTGTTACGTATTTCTAGTCCTACGTATTTTGGGACTGGGACGTGACATTAATAAACGGTGATGGAGTTGGTTTCTTGATCGTGGTTTTTTTGGCTCTCGGTAAAGCCACTACAAAATGACTCGGGACTAATCCAGTATTGATGCTAGTTCAGTTAGAAAAAAAAATTATTCAGGCTAGTCCAAATTTTACTAGGGCTGTCCACCCTCTTCACCTCCCTCCTCCTGCTCCTCCACCGCTTGCTGCCGCCTCCACCGCTCGTCGCCGTCCCCGCGCGCAGCAGCGACTCCGTCCTCCACCGCTCGCAGCCGCCCCCACCGCTCACCGCCGCCAACGCGCAAAACAGCGGTCCCGTCGTCTACCGCTCGCGCCTCCGCCTTCCGCCGCTGCCTTCTCCTCCTCCTCCCCCTCCTGCTCCTCCGCCTCGTCCCCTCTTCCCGCCTCCTCCTCCCCCTCCCGCCACTCACCTCGCGTAGCCCTCCCTTCCGGACTGTCAAATTTTTGGCAGTCCTACCAATTGGAAGGACTGTCAAAATTTTGACAGTCCTGATTATATAAAAAAATCAATTGGAAGTGGGCAGTCTGGTGAGTAATTTTTGGAAGTGACAAACTTGTAATTATCAATGGTAAAAATTTGGACCGTCCCGAGTCATTTTTGTAGTGCCTTTATCAAGAGCCTTTTTTTTACTGCAGTGGAAGTAGCATTGTTCATGGATCAGTAATATTAATATTATCACTTTGGTTGTCAAAAATTATAAAACTATAAATCTATACCCTACCCTTAACTGTCTACTTCAAAACGTTTCAAAAGTGAGCCGTCTAAGTCGTTTAAAAATTATCAACCATTTATTTTAAAACATTAATATTACATAAAAAAATATTACATAAACAAATATTTTAAAAACTTAATATTACATAAATTTTTTTTTGAAAAAAATTAAATTTGTTATAAATAAAGTCATGGAAATAGAATTTGACTAACCAATGAGAATGTCTCACATCTTAACCACATGAGTTTGGAGAGGTGATTGATTATATTTATATAATATTATATAGTTAAATAATTAGTTAAAAATTATTTATTTTTTTAAATATTAATTAAGTAAAAATATACACACAGTTTAGATTAAAAATAATTTATATAAAAAATAAAAATATATCCATAACAAATATAATTAAAATATATTTAAACTATTTTACTATAATAGAAAAAAGAATTTTACGTGAGCAAATGCATTTACTAGTAACTTTATAATCTTTTTTAAAAAAAATATTTTTATAATTTTTTTTTGATAATTTATAAGGGCACTACACATTTTACTTGGGGCTAGCACATTGAAAATTTACCAAAAATTACAAGTTTGCCATCCTAAAAGTTACTTGGGGCTACCCAAATTTTTATATCAACATATATATAAAAAATTACAAGTTTGCCATCAGCAATTCACTCGGGACTGTTATAATCAGGACTGTCAAAATTTTGACAGTCCTACCACTTGGAAGGACTGTCAAAATTTTGACAGTCCTACAAATTGTTAGGACTGTCATAATTTTGGGCTTTTGATAAGGGCACTGCCCATTTTACTTGGGGCTAGCCCACAAAAGAGGAACATTTACTCAGACTAGCCCAAGTTTATACTTGGGGCTAGCCCAGGTTTATGAAAGAAAACATTGTTTCTTTGACCGGAGCTTTCCCCCCGAGCCGACCGGAGCTTTCCCCCCTCAGCCGACCCCCTCCCGCCGGCCTTACTCCGCTGTCCTCCTCCTCCTTGTCGATGGCTCCCAAAGTCTCGAAAGAAGCAAGGTAGAAATCATCATTCTCCTTGTGCTATTGTATTTGAAAAATTGTCCAAAAATTATACGAAATCATCTTGCATGTTGAAAATTTTGAGTTATTTTCTTTCAAATGAGGGCATACTAGTCCTTGGCGGAGTCTAGGATGTAGTTTAGACATAGAAGTCGTTTGGAACGTGATTCTAGGGCGTACAATGTCGAGACTGCTCGACATTGTCGAGCTGTATCGAGCGGGACTGTAGAATTTCCTACAGTCCCATATATATTTAGGACTGTAGGAAATTCGACAGTCATATATATATATAGGACTGTCGAATTTCCTACAGTCCTAAATATATATGGAACTGTAGGAAATTCTACAGTCCTAAAAGTTTAGGACTGTTGAGAAAACTGCAGTCCTGTATACTTACAGGACTGTAGAAATGGCTACAGTCCTGGGGAAAAATTCACTTATTATGTTAAAATAGAAATTAATTTTTGTCTGTATCTTATAGTCATGCCCCTGGAAAGGACACTGTGGATGAAGAAATGAGAAGACGCCCTACTGCGTCGATGCGTAAGCAACGCACAGTTTCGCAAGGCGTGACTATCCGCGAGGCCGAGGCACGCCCTGAAGTGAGGAGACGTCCATTGACGAAGAAGATTGCCACAAAGAGACGTGCTCCTCCTAGTTCTTCCGGCTCTTCTTCCTCCTCCGATGAGGACATGCCAAATGTTCCAAATCGGCCTACTGATGGTTCAGGACCTTCTCAGCCTGCAGATAGTCCTGTCGAGAGTCTTCCACGAACTCTCGGAAACCGGCCTACTGATGGTTCGGGACCTTCTGAGCAGGCAGATAGTCCAGGCGACACTCATCCAAACGGTTGCTCTATGTTACCGTCGATCGAAAACCATATTGCATACCAAATATGGAACAATCCGGTAAGTACATTACGTTATGATACATTTATATATAGTTGTAAGTTCAAAGTTTATTTTACATAGAGGTTTAATTTTATCCAATTGTTGACTTTTCAGGAGAGTGGTCGTATGTTGACGGTAATCAACCATGGCAAAAAATGCAATTCATGGCGGTATGAATTACTGGAAGATGATGTGAAGTCAAAAATCAGTCCCACCGGTCTGCAATATTTGGGTAGCTACTCATATACGACGGTGGATAATGCACTAATTTCAGCATTTGTAGAACGGTGGCATCCAGAGACCAACACTTTCCATCTACCCAATGGGGAGTTGACGATTACCCTTGATGACGTCCATCATATATTGGGACTTAGGGTTGATGGTCGTCCCATGCAGAATCATACTTTTGATGATTCGAGCATCAACTATTACGACTATATGGTGGATTATGTATCAGGGTGTCTGGGAGTTGATGCCACTAGTTTTACTAGTATTCGAGAATTCAAGAAGTCCTACGGACTTCCTCTAAAATATTTGGAGGAGATATTCGCTGAGACGGTCCCTGAAATTGATAATAGCGAAAATGTGGCCCGCGGATATATTCAGTTCATCTTAGGGGCTGTCGGCATTACCGATAAGTCTGGAACGTCCATAAATGCGAAATATCTCATCAATTTGGACAACATTGATACGGTAGAGCAAATTTCTTGGGGAAGCGGTATACTGGCATATCTTTACCGCGAGCTTGGTACGGCATCCCGTGTGGGTTCGAAGACTATTTCCGGATGCCAGACTCTACTCCATGTATAGATATATCTTTGTCAACTTGTTTACATAAATTGAAATTGTGTTGTTTATTTTTGGACTAATATATTTCCGGTAACGTGTAGGCATGGATATACGAGCACTTTCCAACCCTGCAGCGGGCGAGCCTGAACCGAGGGTATGACGAGAACATGCCAAGAATGTGCCGATGGAAGCCAAGTAAGGTAGATGCCAAACGTTCTCACACATTGGCCGCTCTACGGCATGCACTCGAAGAAATGACGACAGAAGAGGTGAATTTAGACCTAATATTGTACTTAATTGGTATGAATTTACTACGTTAGGCTAAATGACGTTATGCTACATTTTATGCGGTGCAGATTGTATGGGATCCATACCGTGATTTGCGACAGACTACCCGTCCGTTGCAACCAGTCGCCTTATATCACGGTGTTATCACTTGTCATGAGATCGATGAGGCTTATATGCCGGATAGAGTGCTACGTCAGTTTGGCTACGTACAAACTGTCCCAAGGCGAACTTTGCAAATGATAACTCCTCCGCGCGGTACAAAACCGCTAAACTATATACCTGCACAATTCAACTGGGTATCGCACTTCTTCACCGAGTGACAACGCCACGTTATTAGAGATACCGGCCGGCTAGCAGCAGTCAATATGGCGGAGTGCAGCGACGACTACCTCGCCTACTACGCCGGTGTCGGACTACCGACCTTGTTCCAACGCGGAGGGGATATTGTGCGTGTACCGTCAGATCTTCCTCCCAAATCGGTCTTATATACTGCACTGGTCAAGATGGTGAGCCTACTTGTAGAGTTTAAGTTTGATATTTGTCACTGTGGCTAACAATTATTTTTATTTTTCATGAATAGGCAAGAAAAGTTAAGAAGTTGGGAAGAAGCCTCGTCAGTTGCCAGGGTTCCAATTATATGACAATCAATGACGAACTCCAAAATATCGACAACGCTGAAGAATATTCTTTCTTGGATACCAGAGAGCAACGCACGAAGAGGCGCCATGACGTTTGAACAATCATGACTTGTGACAATTTGAGTTGTAAACGTTGTAAAACTTTAAACTATAATTTGAGTTGTAAACGTTGTAAAAGTTTGATTGAATATGACTTGTGACAATTTGACTTGTGACAATTTGAGTTAATTTTGCTATGTTGTGACACTATGAGTTTATTTTGCCTTGATATAACTATTTTGATCTGTATACTTGTGAAAATTCAAGAAGTCCTAAAGATATATATTTCCTCAAAATTGACAGGAAGAAAACTTTAGGACTGTCACAATTTTGACAGTCCTAGTTTACACTAGGACTGTCAAAATAGTGACAGTCCTAAAGTTATATATTTCCTCAAAATTGACAGGGAGAAAACTTTAGGACTGTCACAATTTTGACAGTCCTAGTTTACACTAGGACTGTCAAAATAGTGACAGTCCTAAAGATATATATTTCCTCAAAATTGACAGGGAGAAAACTTTAGGACTGTCACAATTTTGACAGTCCTAGTATAAACTAGGACTGTCAAAATAGTGACAGTCCTAAAGTTATATAAATGTACATATTGACAGTGAGTAAACTTTAGGACTGTCACAATTTTGACAGTCCTAGTTTACACTAGGACTGTCAAAATTGTGACAGTCCTAAAGTTATATAAATATACATATTGACAGTGAGTAAACTTTAGGACTGTCACAATTTTGACAGTCCTAGTTTACACTAGGACTGTCAAAATTGTGACAGTCCTAAAGTTATATAAATGTACATATTGACAGTGAGTAAACTTTAGGACTGTCACAATTTTGACAGTCCTAGTGTAAACTAGGACTGTCAAAATTGTGACAGTCCTAAGTTATTGGTAGCAATGCGCATTATACAATCAAAATCTTCATAACTCTTTTCATTACAATAGGTACAACATATAGTTAAATATACACTTAAACATACATGGATCAACACAATATACATCTTCACATGGGGCAGTATCAATCGATTAAAATATCAAAGTAGTCGTCCGACATAATTTTTGGATCCTCCATCTTCATCATCTTCTTATAGGCCGCCATTGCATCCATGTAGGGTGTCGTCCATGCGATCGCTTCCTCAGGTGCGTGTTTATACCAAAGCGTAGAAGGTGGCGGAATAGGAGAATGAGCGATCAACCTTGGGATGACGAAGTGTTGTCCGACAAGCCCAATGCAACATAGAGTGGATACTCGGTGTTCGGCCGGGGGGGCACACATTGGAAAGAAAGTATTGTTAATACCCTGTGAGATAATTACAATAGGTAACTTATACCTATTAGAGAAGACGTAAGCAGCAGGCGGGACATCCATGTAATGCTCTGGTCCGGTAACTGTTTCCGTACAAGGTATGCCTGCCAACAAATCTCCAACAATTTCTTCGCCAAGTATCTGGCTATAGAAGGCTAGTCGCGACTCCAACTCCTCGTACAGCTCTGCCCTAACCTGTCGCCATCCTGCTTCCACTGAATAGCCTAGTTGTCTTGCTAGTGCATGGTATCCACAGTGGCCATCCGCAGGAACATCATCAATAGTCCAAATGAAGTTCCGTATCTCAGGTAGGAATTTTTCAATGTATAGACTATAAGAACATAAAAGTTTTGAACACCCTCCGCCGTGACTGCATCTATCGTTTTCTGTTTCTTCCCCCTTCGAATAGTTAGCTTAGGAGTTCGAACAAGGGACTTCGCCTCCAAACTGCGTTCGACAAGTTCAAATAAGGATGGATCTAGTTGACTCCTCCTCCTTCTTTTTGGCTCTACTCTTTCTTGAGTGTGGTCTTCCCTTAGGAGTTCGAACAACGGATGGCTCTTGCAATCGAGTAGTTGCCGGGACTGCAATCTCTTGGATTTTAAACTCAATGGATCTTCTCTCCGGTTCCGTTGCGCCACACCACCTTGCGTGAAGTAGTTTAACTTGGGGCAACGCAAAGAAATCATCTTGCACTTCCACCGCCGGCATTATCGACAGCTGTCGCCAACGTTGATCAACACCGTCTATTGGAATAGGTATAGATTCACGACGGTATTCGTTGATTTCATGTGCACACGAAAGTCCCAGTGAATGTCGATATGAACAACCGCAAACCTCGGGATCATAACCCACCGACTTCGACCTACGAATCTCCTCAAACAATAACCCCAAGGCCTTGTGAGATACCACATGGGTTAAACCATCCAAGAGGTTTTCTTGCTTGTATTCATGCTTTGCAATATTGAGGCTCATCTCAAATGATGCTACAATATCGTTCACCGTGGCAATAGTCATCAAATGAATCGATTGCCAAACAGAGACAAAATTACCGACCGATGAGCGTAGATATCTTTTTAAACATGAGTGTGCCCCTTCGACCCGGTTCGTAGTGATCGTGCCATAATGCTTCACCATGTTGGTCCATGCTAACACGAATTGCTCTTTATGTGGTCCTAGCCAAGTATCTTTGATATAAGATATGCATGTCGGGTTGCTTGGCTCCCACTTTTGTTGGAACATGTACCATGCAGCCTCGTAACTGTCTGTAGTACTTGCTCGCCATACAAGACTCCAATCACTGTAGAATTCTTCGAAGCGAAGCATGTCTATTTTACCGTCCACAGTTTCAAATTTTTTCTTGCATTGAGCATGGATATTTCTATTTATATGCCAAGTGCATAGTAGTCTATGCGCATGAGGAAATACAATATCTATAGCATTTATCAACGCATATTCTCTGTCAGTAACAAAAACAGACGGCTCTTTGTAACCTGTGTAAAGGGATTGTAGTTTCCTCAACGCCCATGTGTAATCCTCTACTGTCTCACTCTTCATAAAACAAAAAGCGACTGCAAATATTTTTCCCGTACACGTAAACCCGACAACATGCAAAAGAGGCATCTTGAACTTGTTGGTCTTATATGTACAATCAAGGACCAACACGTCTGCGAAGGACCGAGCCATATGTGTGCAATCAGGATGAGCCCAAAACAATGAAAGGAGTTCATCAGTTTGTGGATGTCTTCTATGGTACTCCACGTAGTGATGCTCCCCAAGCAACTTCAATACTTGCTGCATCGCCATTCTTCCTTTCATACTATTGCATTTCGCTCTGGCCAAACTATTATAGATCGTCCTCATGGTAGACTTGTTCCCATCTTGTTTTTGTCGTACAGCAGAAAATATTTGTTTCGGTGCAACTCCTGAAAGGAACAAGTCTTCAACCAACTTTTTTTCATCCTCCTTCAAACGTGCCACGTAGGCATGACCCGTAACCGTCCCTGGAATAGGATGATTGTGTCTTCCATTCTTAACTTCGATTATCCACTTCACATCTTCAACTTTTACAATCAACACCTTCAATGGACAACCACATTTTCTCGTCCCAACATTTTTCTTAGGGATTTCTTTTTCAACAACACCCTTTTTTTTATGATCCCTAAACACACCTCCTCTTTCGCATCCAAGCTCAAGATATTTTCGGCCCGGCCGAGATCGGATGGATCTTGCAATGACAATAACTACGTTATGTCGTCTCCCAACTTCTCTGCACCACTCTATTGCTTCTTCATGGCTTGCAAATTCAATATCCGTTGTGAAAATATCATCCACATCAACACCAACGCCAGGGTGTACCACAATCTCTGAACAAGGTTCCTATAACCAATATAAAAAAATATATAAATTAATAACTTCATCTAAATATCAAGGACTGTCACTATTTTGACAGTCCAATTTTTATATAGGACTGTCATAATTATGACAGTCCTACTTTTAATTAGGACTGTCGAATTTATGACAGTCCTATATTTATATAGGACTGTGTAATATTTGACAGTCCTATATTTATATAGGACTGTCTAATGTTTACAGTCCTAACTCGTGACTGTCAAATTAGGGTTGTCGTTTTACGTACCGAACGTGCTTCGGAACAACCAACTTGTTCTTCGGAACGTCCGGAGTGCATAATTAATGAATTGGACGATCCGACTTCGTCATCGAACATTTTTTCATGCATTGTTCCTACATTAATCAAAAGAAACTAAATCTTTTTCGCACAATTGCAAAACTTATTCAACGTAGCTTGTCGAAGACATACCGTTATAAGTATTTTCCTTGGAGTATCACCAAAGTTAAATACTCCTCCAACCACAACTACCTATTTCCAAATTTAGGGCCTTGGTGGAATGAGGGTTTCTTAAGTCTAGGTGGAATGCCAAAAATAGAAACCCATTCCACTTTTATACTTTGGTGTGGGGCAGCCCCAAGTGTGGCAAACTTGTAATTTTGGGAAATGGACTGTCAAAATTTTGACAGTCCTAACAATTTTTAGGACTGTCATATTTTTGACAGTCCTAACTAGGTTAGAACTGTCAAAATTGTGACAGTCCTTCCTAGTTTTAGGACTGTCGATATGTTGACAGTCATTCCATGTGGTAGGACTGTCAAAATTTCGACAGTCCTGATTATAACAGTGGGCTAGCCCTGAGTAACTTTCATGATGGCAAACTTGTAATTTTTTCTAATTTTTCAATGGGCTAGCCCCGAGTAAATTGTGTAGTGCCCTTATAAATTACCTAATTTTGACAGTCCCACAAGCTATGTGGACTGTCAAAATTTTGACAGTCCTAATTTTAACCCACTGAAAATTTTATATAAAACTAGGACTGTCAGGATTTCGACAGTCCCACAAACAATGAAGACTGTCAAAATTTTGACAGTCCTCATTTTAATTGTCAGGATTTTTTTTATAGTTTTTTTCTATTTAGTTAGTTTTGGATTTTGATTTTTTTTATTTAGTTTAACATCCAAAATAAAATATGTTATCGTTGAACCCAAAAAAAATAAAAAAATCTACCGTACGAATATTACGTCCGCCGTCGATCAGACTTCGAACAGCCATAACTATTTATTTTCAAATCGTTTTTCGTCACACAATAGGTCGATTTGTATATTTTCGACGAGAGTAACACAATTCGTGTAGAGAGAATTTTCATCTGAAGTAAGACGTACATATTACAGGCAAAAATATAAAATATAAAACTTTAAAGTATCATAACTTTTGACTGGGAGATCAAAACAAGGTCCAGTTTGTGCCCAAATGACCGTATGGAAAAGTACTTCGGGATAAACCGTTTTACAGTTTGACTGACTTTCCAAATTTTTAGAATCGCAAAAAACGATGTTTCGACCTCCAAATTTTACTTTTGGTAATTTTTTTTTACAAAATATTTAATGTACCAATAATAAATTTACTATTTTAAATAACAGAATACTTTAACAAATTTTAAGGATAGAAATTTGGGATATTTTGGAATTTTGATACATATCGACAACTGAGTTAATTTATTTTATTTTTTTTTAATTTTGAAATTTCGATACAGTAATTTATTTTAATTTTATTTCATTAAAATATATTTTCTTAAATAAAAGATAAAATTAACAAAATAAATTGCCCCCCCCCCCATTAACAAAATAAATTAACAGAAAATAAATTTTAGGACTGTCAAAATTTTGACAGTCCTACCAATTGGAAGGACTGTCAAAAGTTTGACAGTCCTAAAAATATATGTTGAATTTTTAGGACTATCAAAATTTTGACAGTAGTTCCAATTGGTAGGACTGTCAAAATTTTGACAGTCCTAAAAATCAACATATATGTCAAATTTTGACAGTTTTTCTATTTTTTTCTTTTTCTTTTTTGGTTTCCTGTGTGCTGTTATTTTTCTTTGTCATTTTGTTATTATTCATGTCTTCCGGCGGCGGAGTGGAGGACCTGGTGGTAGCGACGGAGGAAGGAGGGGAGGGAGGAGCGGCGGACGCCGAGGGTGCCGAGGTAGTCGAGTACCGAAAGGGGATACGAGACGGAGGAACGGGAGAGGAAGGAGGCGGCGGGAGAGGAGGCAGAGGCGGCGACGACGACGACGACGGGAGGCAGCGACGGGAGGCGGCGGTGGAGGACGGGGGAGGAGGCGGAGGAGGAGGGCTCCGACAAGAAAGAGAGGAGGGAGGAGAACCCCGGTGGAGATTAGGGAAGTTTGTGCTAGTATGAGTAAACTTTGTTTAGTAATGGACTAGCTCCAATCCTGGACTAGCCCTTAGTAAACTTTGTAGTGCCCTTATAAATTTCCCTTTTTTTTTTTTTTTTCTTCAAAAAAATCCATCCAAACGGAACCATCCAAAACGAAATTGGATGAATATTAGCTTTTGCTTTGACAATATGCAGCAAAATCAAACCCAGCATAAAACCGCGTACCACAACCAGGCCCCGAGGCGACCCCCACCGACAAACTGCAGCAGCAGAGACAGCATGCACTGCCACAAGTAATTCAAATGCTCGACCGCAGCTCCCCCTCCCGCCTCATCCACCGCTGCAGCAATCTCCGCCTCCTCCTTCTTCCCCCCACCGCCACCGCCACTGCATCCGCCTTTTACTCCACCACCACCTCCCTCTCCATCCCCATCCCCAACCCATCCCTCTTCGCGTGCAACTCCGCCATCAGGGCCCACCCCCACCTCAACCCCGTCCCCCTCTACTCCCGCATGCTCGCCGCCCCCTCCACCCGCCCAGACCGCTTCACTTTCACCTTCCTCCTCAAGTCCTGCTCCCACCGCCGCGACTCCAGCAACGGACACTCCCTCCATTCCCACATAATCAAGCTCTCCTTCCACGCAGACCTCTTCATCAACAATGCTCTCATATTCTTATATTCCACCTGCGGACTTATCGAGTCCGCATATAAAGTGTTCGAATATATGCTCCACAGGGACATAGTCTCCGAGAACTCGATCCTCATCGCTTACTTGCGCTGCGGCGACCTTGACGCGGCGTTGGGAATGTTTGCCGACATGAGGGTGAGGAATGTCAGGACGTGGAACTCGATCATCTCCGGATTCGTTCGTGGCGGACGGTATAAGGAGGCTCTGGAGATGTTTCGTGAGATGCTGGGCTCTTCTGATGGGGCTGTTAGGCCCGACAAGATCACGGTAGCTAGTGTTATCTCGGCTTGCTCCTCGCTCGGCGCGCTGGACCAGGGGAGATGGTTGCACGGTTACTTGAAGAGGCAACGGTTGGAATTTGATGTCGTGATTGGGACTGCGCTTGTGGACATGTACGGGAAGTGTGGGTGTGTGGAGAGGGCAGTGGAGGTGTTCGAGGAGATGCCTAGGAGGGACGTCCTGGCCTGGACCGCGGTGATCTCGGCACTTGCTGTCCACGGGCTCGGAGAGGAGGCGTTTGCTCGTTTGGAAGAGATGGAGAGGCATGGGGTGAAGCCGAACAATGTGACCTTTGGCGCACTTCTTAGTGCCTGTGCGCACTCTGGCATGGTTGACAGAGGCAGGTGGTGCTTTGATGTTATGAGACGGGTTTACGCGATAGAACCGCACCTGCAACATTATGCATGTATGGTCTATTTGCTTGGCAGGGCAGGGCACTTCGGAGAGGCTGAGAGGCTTATCGGGAGTATGCCGATGGAGCCTGACTTGTTCGTCTGGGGAGCATTGCTTGGTGCTTGTAGGATGCATGGGAATGTGGAATTAGGGGAAAGAGTTGCGGGCTATTTGATCAGGCTGGACCCTCACAACCATGCTTACTATATAGTTCTGTCTGATATATATGCGGATGCTAAGAGGTTTGGGGATGTGAAGAGAGTTCGAGCCTTCATGAAAGAGCATGAGATCAAGAAGACATCACCTGGCTGTAGTATGATTGAAGTCGGTGGTGAGGTGCATGAGTTCTCTATCAAGGGCACTCCTAAGGACACAATGAAGGAAATAGAGTGGGTGTTGACTGGAATCAATGATGAATTGAGATGTGCTGGCTATTTTCCTAATGAAATGATGGACATTTGGAGATCAGTTGATGTATCAGAAGTTGCTGTTTGCTAAATTGATCGTATTCTTTGACTTTCAGAGAAAAAACTTCAGTTTGAATCTAAGTTTGATGGCTTTTCCAGGCTAATCAGGTAAACACGATTATATATATATATATATATATATATATATATATATATATATATATATGGTAAACGAAATATGAGCTATAGTGTTCATATTTCTATATGAGCCATACACATGTGGACCAATAGGAATAGAGTGTACTAGTGCACATGGGTGCACATGAGATGCAACAGTGTAATCCTATTGGTCCACATGTGTATGACTCATATAAGAATATGAGCACTATGGCTCATATTCCGTTTACCATATATATATATATATATATATATATATATATATATATATATATATATGCTCAAAAATCAGCCGGATAATTTCATATTATGAAACTAACCTATGTTACAACTGTTGGATTTGGATTGCAAGGCCGAGATTACACATGTATCTTTTAAGTAGATACTTTCACCTTTTAATCTCTGTCTTGCAATCCAAATCCAACAGTTGTAATATATGTTGGTTCCATAATATGAAAAATCATCCGGCTGGTTTTAGACCATATATATATATATATATATATATATATATATATATATATATATATAAAAGGAATGTGAGGCTTCACCGTGGAAGTTTTTGTTACTAAAATATCCTTATGCATTTTTACTATTTAAAAGTGTTCATTAAATTTAAAATGGATAATTAGGTATTTACGTATGGAAAAAAATTAGAGGAAATTGTTCTTTGCTTTTCCCAAGATGTAAAAAATTAATGAATTTTGCTCTTCTCAAGTAGTAAAAAAAAAAAAAAATTTGTTTGTTCTTTCCAAATAGTATAAAATACGTGCAAGACACATGCATGTATACTAGTATATATAATACTATTAAAGTTCTTTATCAGCGAATGAGGGTAGTTCTTTCATTTCCACTTGTCACAGCAAGTCACATTATCATATTTTAATGGTTTTAAAACGACAAGTACAAGACGTCAAAAAGATGATATTAGGGTTATTTTGGTCAAGTGTAACCCCAAATTATCCAAATTTGGGTTACTATTGTTTTGTTACTTTACTCATACCTTTGATATTATGTCAATGTTTATAAGTTTTGCTTTAAATATTTGACTCTTTGCTTTAGACTTTATGAGGGGTTTAAGATTTAAAAGTACTAGAAAAGTGCGTTGGAGATTATCATTCGTTCACTCTTTGGCTTAATATGTTATAGAGATGAATGCTAGTTTCAACAACAAATCGTATCATCTTACCTCTTCGTCTAGACTCTTTAGTCTAAGGAACTTGGAGGGTGTTCCTTGGTTGCATGAGCTTAAACTGCAAACTGGCCTCCTAGGTTCTATGACATGAGTCTCTTATACTCATAATTACCTTGGCTAGGAATTTGGCACTGATATAGAGGATTAATGCCATGTTATCATGTCATAAAAAAATGTCAAATCTTTCATAGAGTTTTGTTATGCACCATACTTAGTTGACCCCATTGTGATGGTGAAGGCTTGGACGACGACGACAGCGATGATGAGAAAAGTGCACAGTTAATTGCTTTACCTAGTAGATTTTTGTAACAGTAACCTATTTGCACAAATCGGAATGCAAAAAGTATGAAAAATGAAGATCCAGTAGTACCAACTCTTTCCAATACTAATTGGGTAGTGAATCAGACTTAGAAAGGACATGACATAAAAATTATCCTTTCGGTTCCTTTGAGTGCGGGTGGTGGTTGTGTGTGGGTATGGGGGTGGGGGGTGGGGTGAGTGGGTGGGCAGTTTTTCCTAGGTCTTTCTCTTCCATTCAGTCTATCAAGGGCCATCTCCTCTTTATATACCAGCAATCTATGTTTATAACCTCAGTCTTTTTTTTTTCCAGACTCAGGGTCAGCCACTCACTGCCCCCTGGGTCTAGAACCCATCAGTTCAGCCATGAGTTCCGTAAGATCTATAATAAGTGTACCATTGTCCATGTCTTTTTCTTATATGCACAATGTAATCCATACAATTTGCACACTAGAGGAAGGATGCACTAGAGTACTTTCTTGTTGGAAGTATTTTTGGTTGTCGAAAGGGAGACTGCAATTAGTTTTCTGGAAGTACTTTTGTTGTCGGGATTCCAATTCCTGCATGTCCTTCAGAGAACGACAGCATCGAATACCTTCAACAAGGCATCGAGAATACATAAAAATTTGGAACCATCAACTGATGAGACGATTTGAATATCTAACATTTTTTGGTGCTTTCTGCATCTTGTTAAGGGAAGCAATTACCAAAATGTAATGTATAGATAGAGACCAAACAGTCAATCTACTTCAATGCAATTACTTCCTAACCTATATGTATGGCCTAACATTTGCAAGTACCAAAATTTGTGCCTTTCCTTATCATGATGTGGAGATCTCGTTGGCTGGCCAGGGGTGAGAAATCCCATAAACTTTTCTCGATCACAAGGAGGTACAAACACTAGATTAGATCTAGTAGCCACTTGCTGGTAGGACAAATTTCACCCAAATGCTTCTCAATAATATACCTAATAGTTTAAAGGGTTATTTACACTAACTACCCCAATGTTTTTGGTTTATAACACGGGTACCCCTGCATTTTAACAAATTACACCGACCACCACCCCTCCCTTTAGAAAAAAAATTAAAAATAGGGGTAGTTAGTGTTATAACTTTTTACTTTTATCTTAAAATAAGGGTACCCCGTATAATAAACCAAAAAAGTAGGGGTGGTCAGTGTAACTTTTTTAAAAGCAGGGGTACCCCGTGTTATAAATCAAAAATATAGGAATAGTTAGTGTAAATAACCCTAGTTTAAATAATAGTAATAATAATATACCTAATAGAGTGTGGATTTACTCAATATAATTATCACAAGTTCCATACAGAAAGTTGACACATGTAGCTAGTGAATAAATTATTCTATATATTTGCCTATGTTCACATATAATTACTATCAAAAGTTCCATACAGAAAGTTCTGATCCAAATATGCTCGTGAAGAAATTATTGTATGTATTTGCCTATGTTCACGAATTACGTATCATCCCATCATAGGAACCACTGCCATGGCATTCCATTTTTCAGACCTGGCTACAATCCCCACCTTCTCCCTGCTCTTGCTTTTCTGCTTAAGTTTGGTAGTCATCCTTCTCTATGTTGTTGGCTTCATATTCTTCCTCATCTTCTATGTAAAAGAATCAATACAGACGGCAGACAAGCCCCCTATCACTGGTACCGTCTTCCATCTGCTCTTCTACTTCGACACTGTCTTTGACTTCCATGCCAGTATCACCCAGAAACACCAGACTTTTTGGTTAAGCAAGCCCTTCCGTTCTGAAATCTTCACTACCAACCCTGCCAATATAGAGCATATGCTAAAGACCAACTTCTCCAAGTATAGCAAGGTAACGACT
This sequence comes from Iris macrosiphon, assembly GCA_036927795.1. NCBI lineage: Eukaryota > Viridiplantae > Streptophyta > Magnoliopsida > Asparagales > Iridaceae > Iris > Iris macrosiphon. The sequence continues at coordinate 161,208,960 of JAYESA010000001.1, forward strand.
TGAATATAACCTTAGCCTTTAGTTCTTACCATACATAATTTCAGTGGAAATATAGCTATGATGTGATAAGTGATAGCTTTTATACATACTTCCAGGTGCAATATAATTACAATATAGTAAGTGATCTCTCTGGTGAAGGATTTTTTGCAGTAGATGGTGAAAAATGGCGTCACCAGAGAAAGCTTGCAAGCTATGAGTTCTCCACCAAAGTACTCCAGGACGTTAGCAAAAGTTATCTCAGAGGCTGCTAGCTCTTCAACTGTGTTTGATATGCAGGTTACTTTTATTTTACTGGGAATTTATCAAACAGGAAGAAAGGTTCTTATAAAATTGAAAATTCTGGCGATTTGTCAATATATTCTGGGATCTCAAAAGGTATTTAAATATTGTGGCAAGAGGCCCAGCTCAAGAAGAACAGTGAAGTGATTCATGATTTCATGTTTCAACTTATTCACTGCAAGAGGGAGCTCATGGAATGCACGAAAGAAGATGTAAGGAGGTCACCACTTTTAAATCACACTTAATACCAACGTTAAACCCTTTATGCCATTTCTTACTCTTATGTTGATTCATGTTTCCTCGAAGGGGAAGGAAGATACACTTGCAAGATTTATAATCGCCAGCGATAAGGATCCTGAGGCAATGACCGTTCGGTATATCACGGACATAATCCTTAATTTCTTGTTAGCTGGAAAGGACACCTCTGCAAACACTCTTTCCTGTTTTTTCTACATGAGTGCGCAAGCACCCTCTAGTACAGGAAAAGATTGTTGCAGATATCAATACTGCAAAAAGATGGGAAGGAGATGGTTGCGATATTGATGATTTCGCTTTGAGCTTACTGATAAAGTCCTTGACAGGATGCAGTACCTCCATGCAGCGCTGACAGAATCTCTCCGACTATATCCTGCTGTGCCAGTGGTATTGTCCTTTTATAAGATTAGTTAAGTAGACTTATACGGTTTCTTTCAGCAAATTGGAAGTAAACTCTACCTAGTTTGACCATAAGAAACTCAAGGCCAAAAGTTGAGTATATATAAGCAATTGTTACCCAACCGAAAGAAAATAAATAAGATATAAGAGGTGGATGTACAGTGTTTGCGCGGTATAACTGGCTTATGCCTATTACTGCAGAATCATGAGATTTTTGGCGAAGGGGCCTCTAACCAGTTTTGGTACAAGAAAACAAGAAAGTGAAGACAATAGCCAACATGTATAATCTCATCGCTCGTTAGCTGTATAAGACTTTCTGGTAGTCGTACAAGTATGCCAGTCAACTTGGATACAAGTTATATTTTACTAAAGACTGCTCACTGCTAGACCTCAAATAAATTTAGGAAACTATTTTAAAGCAATAATTTTCGAGAAAATAACATATGGGAGTTTGATAGCAGCGAGCTTGCGTACATGAGTGGAAACGACTTTTACTCAAAAGGTTTTATCCTCTGGATTAAAGGCCCGAACATCATATATACTGCTTAGTTTTTTAGAACTAACTGAGATGAGACTAAATATGTCCCCTTTAGTCACACATGAATCTAATAATCTTTAATGTGATCTCGACGTGGGACCAAATCTCATACATGGGTCTAACTTTTACTTGGTAGATGAATCATTTAGGCTCGTTGGAGAATATAGCCAGTTATAATCCATTATCAGACTTTCTAGTAAGCAGTTATAATCAAAGTATAGGTCCTTTTCATGTTTCTTTCAAAGAAGTAAAAGTGAGCTGCATAAAGGAAAGAACTAAATACCAAGCTTCGCAATATCGGTATTAGAAATATCGGACTTTTTCTTCCTATGAGTATCAGAATTGGCAGTATCGACGGTTTTAGATCAGAGTATCAGTTTTTTTGGTATCGGAAAACAAATAATTATTAAAGGTTAAGAAAAAAAATATTTTATACATTTAGGCATGAAATTGATTGTTTCTGTATTGTTTCTTATTAGTTTTGAAATTGATGAAATAATAGTTATCCTTACTGATTGATTTACCTGCGATAAATAAGTTTTATTCATTTACATGCTTTTACAACCTTAATATGTTTTTACACCCTCATTGATTAACCTTTTTCGTCCAAATTTCTCCGTTGAATGGAAAGAGGCCCCCAGTTCGGTATCAGTCAGTATCGATAGTGGTTGGTATCAAATCGGGACATACCAAACCGTATGGTTGTATCGTATCGGTATCGGCCAATACTGCAAACTATGATAATACCATAACTTTAAAGTATATATGTGATTAGATTAATCTGACTATTGATTTTGGTGTAGGATGGGAAGCCCGCGGAAGAAGATAATGTCTTTCCGGATGGCTTTAGGGTGATGAAGGGAGAGGGAGTGAACTACCCCCGCCTATGTAATGGGAAGGATGACCTATTTGTGGGTAGAAGATGCTAAGGACTTCCGGCCTGAGCTCTGGCTTGAGAATGGAGTTTTCCGACCCTAGAGCCCTTACAAATTTATTGCATTCAATGTAAGCTCACCTCTCCAAATCATAAGATACATAGATACATATCCCCCCACCCCCCCCCCCCCCCCCAAAGAAGTTACCTTGCCCAAAGAAAGGTCACTTAAAACCGCTATATGGTCCTAAGCTATTTGGTTTACATGAATATCATAAACTTATGTGGATTAGTACTTTCAATTGTTTTTAGATGCACATTAATCATTTTGGAAGCTTTATTCAATAGCAAAAGATGGTATATCTAGGCTTGATATGCTCCTAAAGGCAGGAGTTATGCTTATTCTTCTGTTTCTGAACACAAGCAACCCAGGTTTGTGTCACTAACTAGTAGTAGTACAACTGATACGACTCTTGCCTTTCAATGTTGTTTGACAATGGTTCTAGGAGAAAGCTCTTCAATTCCTGAATGATTATTGATTAATAGACATTTGAAAATGTTCTTTAGAATTGCCCCTCTAAAACAATATTTTGTCAAGTATACACTTCGATTGCTGAACTGTAATCTATTCTACTATATAATATCAAAAGTAGACTTCACCATGAAAATTTTCTTCCCAAAAATGCCCTTCAATATATTTACTAATTAAAAGAATACCTACAATAAATTCCACTGATAACCATTTAAGAGATTCATTAATGTATTACGGAAATCGAAGGGTTAATACTACTTGCTAAATCTTCTAAGATGTTCCTACGGAATTTGAAAGGTTGAATTCTTAACCTATATAATTAAAAACAACAAAGTTAAATCAACTCATCAACATCATCCACTCTAAGATACGTGCAAAGCACGTGCATATATACTAGTCCCTATTAAAAAGAATATTTCGGTTACTAAACGTTGTGAAAAAACAATTATGTTATGGTTTGGTTTGGATATAGTAGGTCCATGCTTGCTGAAAATCTTCTCTCTCTCTTGATTTGCTAGATATGTTCGTAACTTGCTTTTTCTTGGGTAAATGATAGCATGTTTCTTGTGTTTTATGGATAGACGGGTCTGAGAATCTGCTTTGGTAAGGACTTTGCATATCGACAAATGGAGATCTCAGCCGCCATCCTCCTCCATTTCTTCAAGTTCAAACTCAAGGACGATTCTACAAACGCTACTTATAAGACTATGTTCACTCTCCAAATTGCTAATGGACTTCCTCTTATTGCATTCCCATAGGTTCAATTAAGATTTGCTTATAATGTTATATCATCATGGAAATTGAGCAGTGGACAAGTTTAGTCTTACATAATGTAAGAGTTCTGTATGAGAAATGACCTTAAATGTTAAAGATATCGTTGCAATTGTAACTGAATGAATGCAGATCAAACTGCTTAATGTTTGTGGTGTGAACCAGTGGGGGAGCATTTCTCCAACTTCTTGCCTGAAAATGTGTTTGTTACTTGTGGGTATTCAGTACCACCAGTTTCATTACTGGACATAATTTTTGTTGTGATCGACTACGAAACCATGTGCAGGTTGTTCGGTATGGACCGATTTTGGAATATGGGTTCTGTAGCCATGTATCAAGTCTGAATATGGGGTTGTAGTCTCGTTGTTCCGAAAGTTTGGATTAGGGTGGACTTGGGATTTCTTACCACATGCACTATAGGTAGTTTGAACCAGCAGATGATGGGAGCCTGCGAGATAAAGAGAAAGATGGTTGTGGAACGCAAGCCGAATATTTCTATTATAATTTTTATTTATAATCAATTGTTATCTTTTATGTTTTTATTATAATTTTTCTGATAAATTGATAGTTGTTAATTGTTTACATCTATTTAAAGTTTTCACTTCTAGTTCTTCCTAAATTCCTAAATTTATAATCATCATTATTTTTTCCTAGGCTTCTTCGTTTTAATGTCAACTTGGTATCAAAGATTTATGTTAGCAAAAGTTTTATACATAGGTAAGACCTAAAGGGCAATTAAGATTTAAAGTAAAATTAAACTATGGGTTACGATTGAAGATGTATATAAAAAAGAAGTAATGTATATAAAAAAGAAGTAAGATGAACTTTGTAATAGATTGTAAGCTAAAATTGCAATAGATTGTAAGCTAAAATGAAGAGACTGATAGCTCATTTATCTACACACAGAGTGCTAACAAGAGTCGACAATATTTTTAGTGTCCATTAGAACCTAAAATATTTGAGTTATCTCCGCAAGTAGAGTTCGACTCTACGTAGAGTTCAATCCGGAGTTGACTACATTGTTAGAGTATCCATTAGTTAAACCTAATGAACCTATCATAATTGAGACAAATGGTTGAAACTAGGTCTATGTTCGAAACGAAAATATTTTTTAACATTTATATATCATCATTAGTCTCAATTTAAAGAACCTATTAGATTTTTAAAATAATTTGAACTTATATCAATATTGGACGCACATAGACAACCACCATTCATTGAGTTGCTTGTCCTATCGAACATTATGCTTCTTCCACCTCTACTTTCCCATATTATAGGTCCTTGATAAAGACACAACCAAATGCACTCGAGTTTCCAATATTGGTGCTAGTCCATTAATGAAGACATTTTATTCATACTAGTCCAAATATTACTCATGGCTGCCTAACCTCACCCCAAAATCCCCCAACCACTTTCTCTCCTCCTCCCGCTCCCCCCTCATCCGGCCTCCGAGCGCCGCCTCGCGCAGCCGCACCCTCCCTTCGCCTTCCCCACCCCCCCCTTCGCGGGACGGCCCTGACGCTGGAGCTCGGTGAGGACGACGAGGAGGTCGGGTTTCAGGAAGCGGGAGAGGAGCGCGGTAGGGTCGGAGGCGGTGGCGGTGCTGTGCTTGAGGGATTGGACGACGAGGATGGCTTCCGTGCTCAGCGTGTGGCCGCGGACAGGTCCCGCAAGTTATTGTTGTGATGGATTTAGGGTTTCTGTGAGGAGGAGGAGGAGGAGAATGGGGAAGAAGAGGAGAGAGGGGAGTGAGGAACGAGGAAGTAGTGGATGATGCCATTGGCCGAGGGAGGCGACGACGTTTGCCTCCTCGTTCAGCCCCCCCCCCCTCGCCTCGAGCAGCACCCCCCCCTCCGGCCTCCACGCAGCCCCGTCCTCGTGTCATCTCGCACAGCCCTCCCCTCCGGAATGTCAAAATTTTGACAGTCCTACCTATTTGAAGGACTGCCAAAATTTTGATAATCCTAAAAAATCAACATATTTTTTTTTGAACTGTCAAAATTTTGAGAGTCTTACAATTGTAGTACTGTCAAAATTTTGAGATTTCTTTCTATTGTTAGAACTGTCAAAATTTTGATAGTTCTGGAAAAAAAATATCAATTAGAAGTAGACAGTCAGATAAGTAATTTTTGGAAGTGACAAACTTGTGATTATAAAAAAAAGTTTGGCATGTCCTGAGTGTATTTTGTAGTGCCTTTATGAACAATAATATTAAGTTTACCAAATGCTTACAACCTTCTTACGACCCTCTCACCCCTCTGCTATGTGGGCACCCCTGGCCCCATCTCTCCCCCAATGAACGACCGTCACGTGGCATTCCGGCCATATGACGACCACCCGGACAGCCACCGGGTCCCACCTCTCTCCCCTCCTCCAATGGACGGTCACCACATGGACGTCACGTGGCGGCCACGTGGCGGTTGTAAGAGGGTTGCAGATATTTGGGTGTAGTCATAGCATAGCCCCTTTATGAAGGCCCATATTATATCAATAATGCTAAGTTTACTACCAAATGCTTACAACCCTCTCGCACAATGATATGTGGGCCACCCCGGCCCCACCTTTCCCCAATGAACGACGGTCACGTGACGACCATCCGGACAGCCACCGGGTCCCACTCTCCTCCTCCGCCAATGGACGGCCGCCACGTGTAGGCATAACATTGCCAATATTATATTGCCAGAGCAAGAAAGGGAAGGGAGCCCAAATCTCACATGCTGCTGAAACTGATAAATCTTCATCCAAACGAGCTTGAATGGAGCGACAAAGAGTGTTTTCAAGTGAAATCAAATGTTTTCCGGTGCTTTCACATATTTTTCTCCTTCACTTCATCACCCACATCCCACAACTTCGGATTCGGATTAGGGTTGCCATTACTCTCTTACATAATCGTTCTGTGTCAATCTCAATGCCTTAACAGGTATTCTCTGGTACTAGATTTGTGCATAAAATACTATGTTCATGTGGTTTCAACAGTTTTATATATGTTGCCTCCTTTATCCAGGCTCAGAGCCATTATTGAAGGTTCGGTGATTAGGGCTTCGTTGTCGACATCATAATCGAAGTGCACCGGGCAGAACACGCAGGTTTGTACACCGTACTGAGCCCGTTGAGTTCACGACCGCATTAAGTAGTCTTTTAGGAAGATTTTTGGTTGTTCTCCAAACAAATACTCCAAATTAACCTCCTCTTTTTTTCTCCCTCTTTCCTCTTCCTTCTCTGTTTGGTAAAATTTTTCCTCCTTTTTTTCCCTCTTTATTTTTCTTCTATGTTTGGTCTTGACTTTTTACCAATTTTCAATTATGGACCAGTGTCCACTGCAACTTTAAGTGATACAAAATTTGACTAAAGTCAAAATATAACACTTGAAAGCTCTTCCGTTGTGGTTGCTCTTAGAACATCCACAGTGGAGACTCCAAACACATACTCCAAATTATTAAATTTTTTGTAAATGATTACTTTTGGAGTGTCTTCTTGATATTATTACACTCCAAAAAAATACTCCAAATTAACCTCATCTTTTTTCTCCCTCTTTTCTTTTTATTTTGCTTCCCTATTTGGTAAAATTTTGCCTCCATATTTTTCTTCTTTATTTTTTGTTCCCTAATAGGAAAGAACAATTACTTTTGGTGATTCCAGAAATGAATATAGATGAGCTAGGGCACGCTCCAAATCTAGTGTCTCTTGGCTTTCTAACAATTTTCAAGTATGGACAAGTGTCCATTGCAGCATTAAAGTTATACAAAATTTGACTAAATTCTAAATGTAGCACTTGAAATCTCTTCCACCGTGGATGCTCTTACATGACACTTTCTGAATTATCACATCAATTTTTTATATTTATTAGGAATATTTTAGCAAATTTCTCCATTCAAAATATAGAAACTAGCATATACTTCCACTATTTTCAAAAACTAAGAGATACCCCCAATTTTTTGTACGAAACAGTCAAAATTTCGGTTAAGTGAACTCACATGCTTAATTCACACGTGACGCTGACACAAATGCACACGAAATAAATCTCTCTCAATTTTTTGTCACACATTTGTGAAATACATTTGCCGTGGATTTATTTTGTGAATATTTATGTCATTTTACAGCATTACATGTAAGCTACGTTTGTACGTGAGGCCAATTAACCGAGAAAATTTTGACTATTTCGTATAATGAGAGTATATGGTAGTTTCTATATTTTGGATGTAGATATTTGCTAAAATATTTCTATTTATTATATTGTTTTTTTTTTATTTCAGTAAGGAAGTTGAAATCGTAGTATCATCCAATTACTACATCCCATAATTTTTGCAGGTTGCTATCTTTCGTATCAGTGTCACTCATATAGTTGGAGGTTCTCATTGTCTCATTAGTTTTATATATGTGATAGCTGCATTTATATATTTACGGCACATTTTTGTTCACACTGCTTCAAATAATATATTTAATAGTTTCAGTGGACGTACTCATATATGACTTTCCAATATCCTGTGCTGAAAACTCCCATAAGATAGCTATTTAAATGAAGGAATGACCATTTATATCAGAGTTATAATGATATTTTTGTTGCCACTAACATTTGGGCTAGTTATTTTTTTAGGACTCGTAGCAGAGTTGAATGTTTCTGTTAATTGTCGGGTGCTGAAGTGATGCGGAGGGAATTTACCTGAAGGAATAATCATCATATCACCCGAACCTGCACTCTTTCTTGCACACATATATTATAAGGTCTATGCTCTCATATCATTCATTCACTTGTTGAGCCAACTGCCATGGCATTCGAGTTCTCCGAACTGGTTACAAACGTTACCATCTCTTTGCTCTGGCTTCTCTGCATAATTTTGCTCATCATCTTTCTCTCTGTGGCTGGCTCCATATTGTCCTTCCTCATCTTCTACGCAAAAGAATCGACACATGCGGCAGACAGGCCCCCTATTGCCGGCACTATCTTCCATCTACTCATCTACTTCGACACTCTCTACGACTTCCTGACCGATATCACACGGAAACACCAGACTTTTCGGTTGATCAAGCCCTCCCGCTGCGAAATTTTCACTGTGAACCCGGCCAATATAGAGCACATCCTAAAGACCAACTTCTCCAAATATAGCAAGGTATATAAAGAGTAGCAACACTTTGGGTCACCAAGGTATTAGCTAGATTCTAATGCTAGTTGAGCCTTTTGTATGTACATTTTCAGGGGCAATATAATTATGATGTGATGAGAGATCTCTTTGGTGAAGGGATTTTCGCGGTAGATGGAGATAAATGGCGTCACCAGAGGAAGCTTGCAAGCTATGAGTTCTCTACCAAAGTACTTCGGGACTTCAGCAATAGCGTGTTCCGGGTAAATGGTGCAAAGTTAGCGAAAATGATCTCGGAGTCTGCTAGCTCTTCTGCTGTGTTTGATATGCAGGTTATGTTATATTTCCTTGGAATTACTTAGAAATTAAGTATCTGTCTATTTAATTTTTCCTCAAGTTAAAGCAAGCTTATGAAAACTAACATAATTGTTACGAAATGTCTCCAACAAATAAAGGTTCTTAATTGTTTTGGTTTTCTCTCTGCAGGATCTTTTAATGAAATCAACTCTCAATTCGATGTTTAACGTGGGTTTTGGCGTTGACCTCGAGACGATCTCTGCCTCTGATGAGCTCGGGTCTCGTTTCAGCAAGGCCTTCGATGATTCTAATTGTATCACATATTGGCGGTATGCCGATATATTCTGGGATCTCAAGAGGTACTTAAATATCGGGCGAGAGGCCCAGCTCAAGAAGAACATTAAAGTGATTGATGACTTTGTGTTTCAACTTATCCGCCACAAGAGGGAGCTCATGAACTGCACAGAGGAAGATGTAAGGAAGTCTAAACTTTATTATCATACTTAATTCCATTTTTAAACATTTCACTACATTTCTTTAACAGAATGGGAAGAGAGATATATTGTCAAGGTTTATAATGGCGAGCGAAAAGGATCCTGAGGCAATAACTGATCGGTATCTCAGAGACATAATCCTCAATTTCATGATAGCTGGAAAGGACACCTCAGCCAACACTCTCTCCTGGTTCTTCTACATGATGTGCAAGAACCCTCTAGTACAGGAAAAGATTGTCGCGGAGAATAAGAGTGCAATGGGATTGAAAGAAGAGGACATCAATGTTGATGATTTCGCGTTGAGCTTAACTGAAGAAGTTCTTGACAGGATGCAGTATCTCCATGCAACACTGACCGAAACTCTCCGCCTTTATCCTGCTGTTCCAGTGGTATAAATAGATTATCACATAGACTCACTCGGTAACTTTGCTTAAAAGTGACAATATAATCTAGTCTAGGTATAATAAAATCAAGACGAGAACAGGTATACAAATGGGCATCATGGAGACTCAATTTGAGTATATCAAACAGAAAAATTATAAAGGTCTTTTGGTACAAGAAGTGTCTTTATACTCACTGCTGTTTTTCTTTTTAACATTTGAGACCAGTAAATACAAGTGCATGTTACATACAAGACAAGGAAGGACTATATGTACAATGTATAAAAAAGAAATGGCTTTAATGTCTTTCTTGCTTAGATATGATATGATTTTCAAGTTAATTGTGGTTTAGGATGGGAAGACTGCAGAGGAAGACGATGTCCTTCCAGATGGCTTTAAGGTGATGAAGGGAGATGGAGTGACCTACACTGCATATTCCATGGGGAGGATGACCTATTTGTGGGGAGAAGATGCTGAGGACTTCAGGCCAGAGCGCTGGCTTGAGAATGGGGTTTTCCGGCCAGTGAGCCCTTTCAAGTTTGTTGCATTTCATGTAAGATCACATCTCCATTTATATTTATGGTCTTAAGATATTTAATTAATATAATATTTTATCCCTGTTTTATTAAAAGAAACTAAATCTTTGGGCTAAAATATGCAGTACTCTTTTAGTCCCACAAACCAAATGTCTTGAATGCGCATATGCTACATATGGGAAGTAACAGCATTTATGTGAATTGATTTTTTACAAATGTTGTTCAAATTAATTGGTCACAATATCTTTATATGTTTTTTCTTCATATGCATATGGTATATTATGTGAAATTACTGTGATGTCCAATTAAGGATGCATAGTTCATAATATACAGACTCTACTCTGTTGGAAGCAAGATCTGTATCAAATTATGGTGCTGTTGGGCTGTGGATACACACAGAAATGTAAGAGAAATTCTTATTCTTATGTGACTCAAGTAGGTTTCAGTCACCAAAGAGGAATACCACCAGCATCACTCCTACCATTCTATGCTATGGGACACTGGTTGTAGGTGAAAGACCTCCAATTGCTCAAGAAATATTTAAAGATAATCGACAATTTTGTATTGAACTCTAAAGCCCCTTTACATGAATCCTATGTTATTAGTATCTTACTATACACGATACTTATCTTAGGAAACGATGCAATATACTACAATTTCATTACAAATCAGTTCATACGATACGATAGATATAGGTTGATAGGTACTACCTTTTTTTTTACTCGAGTCATGTTATCTCTACTTAAGAATTTGTATGGAACTAGATAGATCAATAGAGAGAGAAACAAATAAATCACTTGTGAGAATTGTTTGAGATTATGTTCCTATATGGATTTACAAGTATAGAACTAAACTCCTAAGGTTACTATACATACGATACACGATACAATATGCAATACATGATATGATATGCAAGCAAATTAATACACACGATGTGATACAAGAGTTGACACATGGAAATCATCCTTTTGGTTACTGTACAATAGATATATACTGTTCTGTTTGAAACTGTAATACCATGCCGTACATCTATGTTACACGGATATGTATAAGTTACGACACGATGATACACGACCCTGATTTTATTTTAGTGTCAATTTTGTGTCTGCTACATAATCGACACTGACTCTAGACATCTGATACGTAAAATACGACACTAATTTCGTAGTATCTGTGCTTCCTAAAATATACATCAAGATATATATATATTCATAATTTGAGTTTTATTTTATTTATTGGATTAGGTCTATTGCTTTCTGAAAAACTTTTTTATATTTGCTAGATATGCATGTAATCTTGCTTTTTCCCAGTAGATAACATCATTTACTTCTGCTATATGAATAGGCTGGTCCAAGAATCTGCTTAGGGAAGGAATTTGCATATCGACAGATGAAGATCTTGGCTGCCATCCTCCTCCATTTCTTCAAGTTCAAACTTGAGGATGATTCGACGAACGCCACTTATAGAACTATGTTCACTCTCCACTTATCCAACGGACTTCCTTTGACTGCATTCAGTAGGTCTAATTGAGTTTGCTTATAATGCTATCATTACCGAGATTGCTATCAGGGAAGAAGATTTTAGGCTTAGAATGTTTTCTAAGCTAGAGTGTGGGTGGCAAACATTTGAAGGACAATAATGTTGTAAATTGTATTAGCTACGAGCTTATCTGCTGGACTTCTTAACCTGTAAATGTGTTTGTTAGTAGCAATATATACTAGGTATATTCTAAGCCTATAATATTCAAAAACACTTGTATGCCTTTGGTTTCAAGATGGTCCCCCATCTTGAAATTATATTCATAAACATAAACATAAATAATAAATATCACTTCATAGTGATTTTACCATCGACAACTTTCCTTCCATGTAGAACAAGGATTAAAATACAATGATGAAATTATATTTCTTCTGTGCAAAACAACACTAGAAATCACATTTATAATTGTCACAAGTTCGTCCTTGCATCAATTGGTTAGATCTGAAAACAATTGCCATTAATATGCATCATAACTACATGCCGATCACTGGTGCACCATTTTGACTATCTACGATATTACGACATCCCTCCAGTATAGGTAGCGCAAGTCTTATCGGAGGTCGCTAATATCCGTGTCCTCCTTCTCTCTCGAAGTCATGCACTCGTGCCATTCATTTCTCTCAAAGAATGCACCCGTGCTTTTCTCATGGTGAGAATAATACACATTCATAGTTTCCTTTTAGGCAGACATGGTTCCGGTGCCCTAGATACCGTTCGAAAAAAGCTAAATCTTGTGCACAAGTTGTCCATTACCATAAAAATGCATATGCTTTATCTACAAATATAATATGCATAATAATAAATCTGAAAAATGAATGAATGTGATCATCATTATACATCTTATTTCCCAAGCCCCATGCTCATAACACATCTTACCATTTCAGGGTTCTCCTAACTAGCAACCCATTGGCCCTAAAACGTTACTATCCATACAATGGTACTAAACCATTTCCACCACGCTTTCTCTGCGAAAGTTTAGGATACAACAATACTGAATTTACACCTGAAAAGGTCTACTATTTCATTCTTGTGCATCTTCGCACCAACAATTTATAGATTTAGTATTTCGATCAATAACATTAACAATATACTGTCACGCCTCGCTCGCAGAATACTGGATAAATACGAGGACTGACATGGCCAAACACACCTTGCAGAATACCGAAGTAAGCCGCAATGTGCCAAGGTTGTCAAGAAGACAAATGGGCGGACTCTAGCATGCTATGACGTCAGTCCTAAGGCCGACAAATTCTAGTATCTCAATCCATCAACACAAGTACAAGGGTATATCATATATGAAAGTAAAAATGCGTTCCAAATTACATACCACATATGATCATTGAGCTAGTGAATACAAAATGCTGCACTGGCAGAGTATAATAATACATGATCAAATATACCAGCCATGATCTAATATATACATCATGTTGATCAAAGGCAGAGAAGTGATATCAAAATAAGGGGCTAACATTGCCTCTTGCTAAAATACCACAAAAAGGAATAACACTACGAGGGTGGAGAAAGGAAACCCACTCGCGAGCTTCGACCGCAGTCCTACGAGTGCGAACCATCTTGTGGGAAGTAAGGTAGATCCTGGTTCTCCTCGGGGTAATCTGGCCATACACTGTGGGGTCAGAACCCCAAGCAACAAGTACCACAAATGAGCTCAAGGTGAAAGATCCAACACATCACATCATACAGCAGAAAATAGACATATAAGAATAAATGAAGGTCGAGACTTGTACGGTACCAATGTACTTATCTCAAAAATATAACTGGAAGAACTGATAACATAAATGCTATAAAGGAAAGTAAGACGACGAGCGGCAAGAGGACATATGAACTATTCTGGATCGGGACCACAACCCTTAAACCAAACAAGGACCGAGGTTACAGACCTTCACCCAAGAAGAACTTAGCACCCTAACCACGCGCCGAAGAATGAATTAAAAGGGACGAGCTTAACTTATAGACACACATTCATTACACGGCAAAACATGCCTAAGACTTGCTATAATTAACTAACTAGGGTTATCACAAACTTAGTTACTAACAAATGCATGCTTTGAATAATATCGCTACCACCGACACTGCAGTTAACCCGAATGGCCAATGATACGCTTATCTAGTACTTATAGTGCACATCACAAACAATAATGGATAAAGCTAAAACAAATAACTGATAGCATAACACAACATAACGTAAGCATAAACTGGCTTTTGAAGATATAAGTGAATTTTTGTAAATGAGATTTGGTTTTATAAACATAAAGAGGTTTTGTAAGTGAAACTAATTTTGTAAACATAAAGAGGTTTTGTAAGTGAAACTGATTTTGTAAACATAAACTTATCTAAAAATGGTCTTGTAACATAACTGAAACTGAAACATAACTGGAACATATACTGGAATGCATATACTGAAATACATAATATTTTGAACCGCGGCTCAATAACAACAACTTGTAGTGCCGCAACACACGTAAACTTGGTCAGTCATGGAGCCCTTGCCTAGCAGGGTTGGTTCATGCTGCATAGGGCTCTTAGAGATCGGGGTAGCCGGCAATATTCTTTTCTCCCAATGATCTAGATAAATATTATCTTGTTTAATCATTACTAAATTATTTCAAGTTCTCGAGTCGTGGACACTTGAGAACTCTCTAGAATGATGAATCACGGGTACGAGCTTTTCACGAGTTATCATATCCGCGACTCGCGATACATTGGGCAATACTCACACTCGATTGTCCGATGCCAAATGCAATAAATTTCATACACAAATATCTCCACGGTGTCGGATGTGAATTTGTACATAAAGTGGTCTGGTAACATAAACTGATATCAACATAAGGAAGTACACAACAATAATCACTAAAAGAAATTATTAAATAAACATAATTAAAATAAATACAAAATGCATATAAAAATTTCTGACCGTATGTACCCACTGGCCGCATGGACTCACTGGCCGCATACACCCAAGTGGTTAGTGATGGGTCATAATTGCAGTGTCAGTGAAGTGACATAAAGTAATTGATGTGACATGCCATAAAGTGTGTTAGGAAGAAAGAAACAAAATCATAGAAATATGTGCCAATGTTTCAGAGTCATGCGTCCAAGGGAAAGTGGCCGCATACTCTGCTTGTCGCATAAGTCACTCGGCAGCATATTTCTTTTTGGACTTAGCGAATTTCTCATTCATCCAGCGGACAAAACACAAGGAGTTCTGTCACTTAGCTGCAGAACACTTTGTGTAATGGTCAGTCATGCATCCAACAAGATGGGCGCATGCTGGAAGCTATATGCGACACAGAGTTCAGACCGCATAACACTCAGGACGCATAGCATTCTCCGTCGCATATTTTGCTGGCCGCATGAGCATTTCGTCTTCTCCAGATTACAAGTTCAACTAAAGCAGAAAAGTTCCAAAAAATTAAAAATTTATTTTCTTCATAATTTTTTTTATTTTAACTCTAAATCAAGTGAATCAAAAGCCAAAATGCTCGAAATGAAGTGCTACATCCACCACAAATTTTTTTTATCTAAAACACCAAGTTTTAGTAGATCAAAACGACGAAAAATACATGGAACCCATAAAACCCTAAACTTCAAATTCAGATATACTCAAGTATACTCATAAAAATCCAAAACTCTAAGAACTAAGTATGATCAACAACTAAATAAGAACATTTTTCATCAAATATTTTTTTTTAAGACAACATATATGTATAAAAGTCCGAAAATCAAGGCTTCACCATTGAGCAAGATGTACTTGCCTTGGGTGGCTCCTAGTCTCTACCTCTCTCGGTCCAAGTCATAGCAACTTCTCCCTATTGCTAGGATTTGGCTAGAGGGAGCTTGAAGGAGAGGAGGAAGAAGGAAGTAAGAAGAGTGAAATGAGAAAATGAGTGAGGAGAGAGAAATACTCATATATATACTAAGAGGAGAGAAAGATAGTTTAGTCATGGGTTCAATCAAATAAACCAAACTAAATGTCCATTCTACATGCGGGTCCTAAATTGAGTCTATGACAAATGACAATGGATATTCTATTGGTCTCGGGTAGTCTCTCTCAACAACAGAAAAATAACAATAAATAAAATAACATGAACCAACATGAGAAATACAACAGGAATACATTATCGGAAAAAAAAATTAAATTTTAGAAATTCAAAAAATACCAAATCTGGAATCATGTGTGACAAATACATGTGACTTCATTTGTCATTTATCTCTTATTAGAGTATCATCAATCATAAGCGCGTTACAAAGAAAACAAAGAAAGTTTTCTTGTTAGATGTGAAGATCACTACAAAAATACTGCAAAATAGCGACGGACATTTCCGTCGCTAAAATGACATTATGTCGCTAAACAATAATAGTGACAAAAAAGAGACCAAATATTTTCGTCACTAGACTATGTCGCTAATCAGTCGTTATTTCGACCAACCATCGACTAATTTAGCGACAAAAATTCAACGTCGAAAAAGCGACTGATCCATCAGTCGCTACCTCAACGACTATCTTAGCGATGGAAATAACGACTGACAATAATACTCTGGGTATCAGATGGTAACTTTATCATAGTAATGTCAAAAATAGTTAGTCGTTGATTCGTCGCTAGCCGTCGCTAGGTAGTCGGTAATCCGTTGCTGACTAAAAAATTTCAATATTCCGTCGTTAATCAATCGCTGATCTGTCGTCTGTCCGTCGCTAACTTGGGTATTTTTTCCAGAATCAAATATTTTCTACTATACACAACATGTAATACAATATATATATATATATATATATATATATATATATATATATATGTGTGTGTGTGTGTGTGTGTGTAAATAGTGTGATTCTCTCTAATCACAACTATTTATCAAATTATAGCTTCTTTCACAAGACTCAATAGCCTAAATCTAAATATACCACTGATCTACTTACATATTCACCTAATTATGTGGATTGTTTTGGAGTAAACCCTTTTCCTTTTCCTATATATAAAATTAATTAAGACAGATGTTCTAGGTGTTTATGACCGCCCACCAACAGACCCAAATGCCATACTTCTTAGAGAGGGTGGTGAGCATGAAGTAATTTTATATCTGATCTTTGACTATATATTATCAAGTTCCAGATGAATTTATTTCTAGCTTGTGTTTATTCCAATGACATTCATTGACTTTGCATATTTAAGAAGTTTCATTTGAATGTTTCCAGCTGTGGATGAAGATGGAGACTGGTCCATTGTGAAGCTTGCACTAAGATCATTTTTAAGTTTACTGTCATTGTGATATCGTAAGATCATGAAACCATATATCTGGACAAGTCGCAATAAGCTGCTTTTACAAGGTGTGGACCTGTATGTACTAGAAGTTGTGTATGTGCTTTGCACGTATATTTTATATTAATTTATTATATAATAAAGTATTTAGGAGATGTTTTATAATGAGTTACTTGTAATTATTCGGCATCTTGGTGTTAAGATACTGTGGCCAAAATGGTGAGAACTCAATATCCAGTCCAACACTATAATCTCGATTACTGAAACAATTTAAATATAAGCCACCAGTTCAATTTTCTTGGGATATACGCAGCCAAGTTTGACAATTACGATTGTCTTGGGTGAGAAACTTTATTTTTATGGTGATGATTATGTATGTGTCACTTAATGGACATTAATTTATAGATATATTTTTGTTACGTGTTGATTATCCAATTCAAAGCAAGTCATCTCCCAAACTGTAATCCAATCCAAAGTAATACTTTCGCGCTTGTCATCTCCCAAACTATAATCCAATCCAAATCCTAAGTAATACTCACACGTCTTATGACAAATTTGACAAATTTAAATTGTAGTTATATTTTATTCAGAATTTTATTTCATGTCAAACATAATGGAGAAACCAAACTATCCACCTCAGATGAACGTTTGCTGAAATATGTCATTCATTTAGAAACTTAAATGGATATTTTCAAAATACTACTTTAGAAGGAGAATGTGAGAAGTGGCGGATCCAAAAATATAAAGTGGTGTGGACTATAGCGGGTTAGGATGGACTGAGTGTAGACTAACTCCTATAAAAAAAAAAAAAATCAAAAATCAAAAAATTATATGGAAAAAAAAAATTTAAGAGCCCACCCCATGCTATACATGAATCCGTCTAGGGGTGAGTATTCGGTTCATTCGGTCCAAAACTGAACCGAATAAACAAAATTAAATTCGACCAAAAACCGAATAAGCAAAATCGAAACCGAACCGAAATGGCCATAAACAAACCAAACCAAACCAAATTAAATCGGTTCGATTTATATATATATATATATATATATATATATATATATATAACAACAAATTGGTGTCTGACTTGTAGTTAGTTAAAGACTTGGGAAGTTCAACCTATACAAGGTTCGATTCCTACATATCTATGGACAAGATTATTTTACTGGTCCTTTGACTCGGACGGACCGAGCCTGGGGAAAACTCGGACGGAGTCGGTCCAGAGTTTGACCGGACTTGGTCCGACCCGGCCCAAGTTTGACCAGCCAATTTTTGGCCGGATTTAGGGCGGCCATGTCCACATAACACCACGAGATAGAGACAGATGTGCATGCTCCTTAACCGAACCGATATTATGTGAGACGCTGAAAGCATAACCCCACCAATTTGCTGAACCAAAACATTAACAGAAAATTTACTGTAGCAAAATAAATTTATATTAAATTCATGCAAACGAAACAAGTTTGGATAATTTTGAAATAGAGACCGAGTCCGCCAACAGTGTTGGCGGAAAAAAAAAAACGTAGGCAGAAAAAAATAAAAAACAAATAAAAGTGTATCCCACAAGCCGATTTCCGCCAACACTGTTGGCTGGAGGAAATTGGGTCTAGGGGACCTACGGGTTCGGTTGGATGGTTTTGTTTGGTTTGGTTGGTTTGCTTTGGTTGACTTGGTTTGTTTTAATTAATTATGTTTTGGTTTTATTTATTTAGTTTTGTTTTGTAATTAGATTTAAGAAAAATTATTTTAACGAAAACAATTAATTTAAATTTATTTAATTTTATTTTGGTTTTTCTTACTTATTTTATTAGTTTTTTTGATAGTTGACATAAAACAATTAATTTAAATTTTTTCTTGTTAAATTTTTTCCTAATTTTTTTTGGGAGGTCGAAACATCGTTTTAAATCCGTGGGCCCCCACATCCAATATAAATTTATTTCACTACAGTAAATTTTAAATATTCGAAAATAAAATGACCAAAAATAAAATTTGGAGGTCGAAATATCGTTTTTTTGTGATTCTAAAAATTTTCGATGTTCGTCAAGCAGTGAAACAGTTTATCCCGTAGTAATTTTCGATACGGTCATTTTGGCACAAATTAGACCTTGTTTCGATCTCTCAGTCAAAAGTTATGATACTTTAAGGTTTTTAAATTTATATTTTTGTCTGTAACATGTGCGTCTTGCTTCGGATAAATTTTTTTTCTACATGATTTGTGTTACTCTCGTCGAAAACATACAAATCGACTTATTGTTTAACGAAAAACGATTTCAAAACAAATAGTTATGGTCACTCGAAGTCTACTCGCCGACAGACGTAATATTCTTACGACATATTATTATTATTATTTTTTTAACGTCTGTTAACGACGAAAAAATTAACGATAGAAATATAATATTAAAAAATATAAACGCCCAAAGGACGTTTTGATATTTTTTTCGTAATTTTTTAAACTTTGATGCTTCAGATAAAATTTATACAAATTTGATGCAAATTTCGAAAAAAATATTTCTAAATTTTACTTAATTAATTTATTTTAATTTTATTTCGTTAAAATATATTTTATTAAATCAAATTCCAAAACTAAACTAAATAAATAAAAATAAAACAAAACATAATAACTAATTAAAATAAACTAATAAAATAAACCAAACCAACCAAACAAAATCCAACCACCCACGGAATTTGGACTTATGGGGTCCACTTTTGGCTTTTTTGCCTACTTGTTCGTTTTTTTTGTTTTTCGCCAACACTATTGGCGGCCTCTGTCTCTATTTTAAAATTACCCAAACTTATTTCGTTTGCATAAATTTAATATAAATTTATTTCGCTACAGTAAATTTTCTGAAACATTAACCTTTTACAAAGATACTACAAAAGTTTATCAATGTTAGTACAATTTTTTTTAATATTTATAATTTTGCCACTTTCATGGGTTGTCCAACTGTACAACAAAATTTTGTTATTAAAAAAATGCTCTTGATAAAGGCACTACAAAAAAATTCAGGACAGTCCAAATTTTTACCATTGATAATTACAAATTTGCCACTCCCGAAAATTACTCACCGGACTGTCCACTTCCAATTGATTTTTTTTATAATCAGGACTGACAAATTTTGACAGTCCTAAAAAAATATGTTAATTTTTTAGGACTGTCAAAATTTTGACAGTCCTTCCAATTGGTAGGACTGTCAAAATTTTGACAGTCCGGAGGGGAGGGCTACGTGAGGTGACACGAGGGTGGGGCTGCGTGGAGGCCGGAAGGGGAGGGGGGACGAGGCGGAGGAGCGAGAGGAGGCGGAGGAGGAGGCGGAGGCACGCGCGCGGGAGCTGCGGTTGTAACGACCCGTTCCGCTCAAGCGGACTGCCGATTCAAACGACAAAAGTGCAACGTCCCGACCCGCTTTGCTCAGCGAGAAGACTCGTTCGAGGCAAAAGAATTTTCAGACTTGGCCCTTCAGGAGTTTCGGCTTAGGCTTTCGGAGGCTCGCTCGGAGTATCGCTCAACCGAGGCGAATCATCGCTAAGGTGGATGGCCACGATGAACTTGTCTTTGCTTAGCCAGCACACTTAAAATATGGACGATACATGCTAGTCGCTAGGTGAATCATCCCCTGCATGCTAATAAGAATACAACGCACCTAGCTAAGGGAATAATCCCAACTTGCATTGCTTGTGTTAGAACATAAAAATAAAACTTTGCTTATAATTGGACCCTTGCATGCTACATTTGCCTTGTGCAACTAGACCCCGCTATGCCTCGAGTAGAACGATATATATATATTCTTCGTAGTGCACCGTTCTCTTGCTACACTGCACGACCCTAGTTTATGTCGCTCGGTATGTCCCTTTACGGTTTTACTCCTCGGCTTACCCTTGGGCCCGAGCCAACGTAAATGCTTAAGTTTTCTTATGAATGCAATGATTGCCTGCTTATATGTTAACATGTACTCGTTGCCTCGTTTCAATATTTGCCTTACGAAATTATGCCTCAAACAAGTAGCATCATTCGTGTCGTGCATGCATCCTGTTAGCCAGAAGACTATCAAATAGTTATTCTGTGCAATATGAACCTGCAAGTATCCGAGACAGTTAGGTGGCAAAGGCAATTTTCGAACCAGGGGAATGCATCAAGCCAAGTTTAACTCTGAACGGGAATCATGTTAAGTAAAACATAAATCATAGCTCGTGGAGCAATGTTCGTTCAGCAAAAGAATCAGAATTATTACGTCATGTTATGAATCTGGAATGACCCAAGACTTGTATGGCCACGAACAACTCGTGCACGAGGTATGCGGTTCCTCGGACGATCAGCGGGGCACTGGGATCGTACCAGCATAGGAGAAATTTTTGGTGTATTACAGGACAAACTCGGTTATGGTATGCGACGCCGACTTTGGGTCAGACAATATACGGTATTCGGGCCTTGGTAGGGTATACTACCTTGGACTAGCCGTCTACCCATGATAGTCGTTTGTATCGGCGGGACGACGTGCAATGGCTCTTCGGTATTCTCTGTTCGCCTGTGAGTTGTTCGTTTTGTATCAAGCGTTGCACCCCATTCCATCATGAGACTATAGATCTTGTCCTTTATGGCTATGCCAGTGACTTTCTGTTCATATAGATAAGTCATCATCGCTTAGCGGTAATTCGCGTGCGAGTCATTGCATCGCATCCAATAAATCCGAAACAGCTGAACGATATGAATATGAGACATTTGTGAGTAATTGAAACATTTGAACATCCAAAGCAACACTTTCGGATAATCTGTGTAACTTGTGCACCCGAAACATAATCTCGCTCACTATACTTGTGTTTGCATATGCTATTGCCCTAGATTTGTCATATATATGCTCGTGCTTGAATTTACTTGGTTTGCCTTGGACATGGAAGGACAAATGGTAAGTTGGTAAGTCTCACCGTGTTTTCTCTTATGTCGCACGGCGCACTGCCACACGAGTTAGGCTATTTATCATTACCATAAAACTGATCCTAAGGCAAGAATAGAAAGATAACCAAATAGATGGTGCACGGAACCTATATAACGTGTTTAGATTTATCGAGCGGGCGAGTAGCCTCCCTACTATTGCATTCATATACTGATAACCCACCAGATTGCTTGCAGGGTGCGGGAGAACCTCGTTCGGTGCGGATGCCTCCTTCGTGCATGCTAAGGCGTGGAGTTCACTCTGGAGCCTTGGAGCGTTGCGTCCGGAACTGAAGCACATATATAGGATATAATGTTGGAACATTGCCTATGTATCATTACCACAAATATAGCCACTTGACATGCTTTTACTGTTTCAGAAAGAGAGGCTTGAGCGACTTGTAATCTCGGCCTAGCGCCGCCTGTAACACTTATTCATATCAATAAAGAGTTTGCTTTACTTCTATACTTGTGTTATTCAATGCTTCCGCTATTGACGACTCTGTGAGCTTGTTAACAATCGCCTATGCGTTTATAATTCTGCTACACTCGGATAATCTGTACGACTCTGTGGCTTAGACCTCTTACCGCCAGCATGGACCACGGCCTTGCATGGACGCGGCTTACGTTCGTGCGGCATAGCGCCCAGATAGGTCAAGCGATCGTCCTGCGGGAGTGCTGGAACGATGATTCGTTCCCAGTCGGGACGGACGATTATCCTACCGGAGATCGGGGCGTAACAGCGGTGAGACGTAGGCGCACGCGCTCGCCTCCACTGCTGCTGTTGCTGCTGCTACTTCTGCTGCTGTTGCCGCCGCCATCGCCAGCGCGAGGCCTAACCGCAGCCCCCGCGAGCGCATGTCTCCGCCGCGCGCAGCCCTCCGTACACTGCTTTTCTTCTTCTTCATCGCCTTCGAGACGGAGCCGACGAAAATGTACTTGAGGTGCGGCTCGGAGGCGGCGACGCGGTCGATGGAGAGATCAACAATGCAGAGAGGCAAAAAATTACGAGCGAAGGGAAGAGGAAAGGTCGGAGGAGTGGGGTGGGGTGGGGAAGGAGCCGGAGGAGGAAGGTGAAGAGGGTGGACAACCCTAGTAAAATTTGGACTAGTCTGAGTAAAAATTCTTCCTAACTGGACTAGCACCAATACTAGAATAGTCTCGAGTCATTTTTGTAGTGCCTTTATCAAGAGCTTAAAAAATTAGACTAGTCCTGATCAACTTTTATAGTGTCTTTGATCCAGCTCCTCTTTCTGCTATTCCTGTTCAAAGTACTGGAGATGGTCGAGGGGAGGAAGGAGGAGGCACCCTATAGGTGGCACAATCTACCACCAGATCCTCCACTTCAGAGAGATCCACCACTTCCACACCGACCTCTCTGCCAAGTACACCACCTTCAACATCGTCTCCCCCTGGAGCAACTATATCTACACGGTCGACCCCGAGCTCGTCGAGCACGTCCTCAAGACCAACTTCTCCAACTATGGCAAGGTGACTCCGTACACTATTTTATTTACTTCCCCTCCCCTCCTCTCGTCTGTGTTGGAAACGAAACACAAAAACCGTTTCTCACGACCAAAAAGACTGCAAAGACAAATATAACCAAAATCACATAGTCAATAAACGCAAACAAAAACGATTTTGTTGTGATTAATTTTTGCAAAAAAAATCACGGAACGATCGGAGTCTAACTCTGAAAAGTCTCCACTAATAGAATAAGAAATATATCGACTCCTTACAGACTTCTCACCGATCCAAACGGATCATCACAACTATTTGAACAATAAAAACTTAATTACAGGCTTTCGAAGAACAAAGACAACGAGAAGAATTATCCGAAATTGTCTTTGCTTCAATGTATCCGTCAGTTCCCTTTCTCTCACCAAAAGTTGTAGAGCATCCACTTGCATAAATTAAGGTTAGAAAATTACCTATATATAGTCTCTTCAATCCCACAATAAATTTGGACCATTGATATGATCCAACAATAAATCTGGACCATTGATATAGTCTTTCAATCCCGCTTGTCTCATGATCAACTAATTAATAGATTCTCTCTTAAAAATATCATTGCTAGACCTTTGCCAGAATGAAGAGATTCTCTGGAAGAAGAGATTAAGAGTCCAGTGG
This sequence comes from Iris macrosiphon, assembly GCA_036927795.1. Taxonomy (NCBI): domain Eukaryota; kingdom Viridiplantae; phylum Streptophyta; class Magnoliopsida; order Asparagales; family Iridaceae; genus Iris; species Iris macrosiphon. The sequence goes on from JAYESA010000001.1 coordinate 161,233,258, forward strand.
TTAAATGAGGGAGATAAGGCCACCTCCAATGGGAAATTCTATCTTTCTTATTTCTTTGATAGAATTTTTTTTATTTTGAAAATAATTCTTTCAATGATGATTTCTATCCTAATTTCTATCATAGATGGCGTTGTCGTAGGATAGAAAATTTCTATGAAGATTCCTACAAGTAAAAATTCTCATAAAAATTCTTCCTCTCATATCAATTAGTAGTGGGCCCCACATCATTAAATTGATCATTTTTAGGATATAATATTTTTTTATTTGTACAATTTCTATGTAGAAACTCAACCAACTAGGATAAATTTTTTCTTAAAGTACAATGACAAATAGGATAGAAACTCAATTTTAGAAATTACCATTGGAGATGGCCTAATAACACCTCATTTTTTACTCAATCTCTACTAATATAAAACGAGGCTTCAAAACGGTTCAAAATTGAGCCGTCTAAGCCGTTTGTAAATCCTCCACCATTTATTTAAAAAAAATATTGTATAAAAAATTGTTCAAAAAAATAAATTTTGTTATAAATAACACTGTGAGGATTTGAATTTAACCAACCAAGGAGAATATCTTCCACCTTAACCCATGAAATAGAAAATGTGTTTGTCTACAATTAAATAATAATACGTAGTTAAACAATTAGTTAAAATTTAATTATTTTTTTAAAAATTAATTACGTTAAGATATACACTAAGATGATTAGTCGTTTTTAAGACTCTTTATTAAAAGTAAAACTATATCCATAACAAATTATAATTAAAATTAAATCAATAATAAATTCTAATTATAATGTAGTATAATAAATCTTAATCTAAATATATTTAAATAATTTTATAATAATATTAAAAAATAATTATATTATGTGTAACATACTTGCATTTACTTAGTTGCTAGGAGAAGAAAAAATCTTATCACTGCTTTGGTGGAAGGTGATATTGAACTCTCGAGGTAGCCATGACATCATTAATGTTTTTAATCAACATTTTCGAAGAATTTTTGGTGAGAAAACTGACCAGAGTTTGCTGTTGTGATTGCAATCTAATATATGAAAATGATAATTGCTTTGCAAATGAGCTTGAAGAATTCACAGAGGAACAATTCAAGCAGACTATTAATTGATCTTGTCGGGGATAAAATTCCCGGATAGATGAATTTCCACAATTATTTGCACAATGTTAGTCCCGAGGTTTAACAAAAAATGAAATAACGCAGTATCGAGTTCGGAGATTCGTATAAAAATTTTTACTCTGATTATTCTCAATTTTCAGGAAGAATTATATAAAGATCATGATTACAACTTGCTCTCAAGATTACAAAGGAATCAGAAAAACAAACTTCACGTTCTTCCTTGCACTCACAGATGCAGACGGACAGAACGGAATTACAACTAGCAGAAGAGAAGAGAAAGGAGAAGAAAAAAATATGCTTGCTGGGGTGATGAAAATCACCGTTGTTCAAATCAAGATTCGTCTCACACGATCTGCTCCCAAGAACCAGCAAGTTCACGTAGAACTTCTGGAACGCTCGTTGTCACCTCCTTACTTGGACTCGCACGAACTTCCTGAACTGCAATGGCAACTGCAACAACTCTCTTCGTTTCCTCTTTTTCAAAGTAAAAAACCTCAATGGAGGCACGAAGAGAATATTTATAGAGGAGCCTGGCCGCCCATTAGTTACGGAAAGATAGGAACAACTTTAATTCGAATCCCACAAAGATAGGAACGAATTAATTCAAATCCCACAAAAAATGGATCTGAATAACCGACCATATCTTTCCATAACCGTTCAAATATATCTGATAGCAGTAGCCATGCAAGCAACCGCCCATGTGGCCATTCATACAGCAGCGCAGCAGCCGCGTACGCAGCAGCTCATTGGCAGCCCATGCGCCCGCACATGCTTCCAAGTCATGCGTCCCGCTCATGCGTCCAGCTCATGCGGCCTGCGCCTATGCTAATATGCTAAGTGCAAAGTGCGCCAACAAAGCGTCACTTTGTGCCCTTGAGCCCGAGTCCGAGTCGCTAAGTCCCT